>CAIGQW010055694.1:1018408-1030199 GCA_903798125.1 Danio choprae | reverse complement strand
TAATATGAATAATACTCAGTATAATTACTGTTTTTACATTACTGTGAGGGGTAGCTTTTGGGGTAGGCATTCATAAAATACAATTTAATGTCTATTTTAATAAATAATATGAATAATAGTATAATTACTGTTTTTACATTATTGTAAGGGGGTAGGTTTTGGGGTGGGCATTAATAAAATACAATTTAATGACTTAATGAATATTTCTCTGTATAATTACTGTTTTTACATTACTGTGAGGGTTAGGTTTTTGTGTAGGCGTTAATAAAATACAATTTAATGACTATTTTAATAAATAATATGAATAATACTCAGTATAATTACTGTTTTTACATTACTATAGTGGTTTGCTTTAGTATTGGGGTGGGGTAGAAGTAAAAAATACAATTAATGGGTCATTTAATAAATAATATAAATAATTTTTACTTCCGGCAACAGCTGTATCCCTTCTAGCAACAACTAAGTACTTGCTGGTGTATATAGCCCAGGACTTTAACGCTACATTGTGTGCGTGTTTGTGTGTGTTCAGATGGCTCAGCGTGCTCTGGCTTCAGAGCTGTTGTCTCCAGACAGAGAAAAAAACCTGAGCTCGTATCATCTAGCTCTTGCTCAGCTTCAGATGCTGAGAGGAGATCCTGACAGTGCTGAATCCAGCTTGAAGAAGGCACTCACTGATAACTTACAGGTCTGCATCATTCCAGTGCAACAACACAATGTTACAAATTCTTCAGATCACTTTCTCTCTGTGTTTATTCCTGTCAGAATCCTGATATTTGGGCCCTGTGGGGTCACTTGCATTACCTGAGGGCCGATTACACTCAGGCTCAGAGCTGCTATGAACGAACGCTGGATTCGGTGCTGGACACTTCACACACACACTCTGTATTCCTGCGCTTGGGCTCCATCTACCTGCAGGATGGAGAAGTGAGTTCACGATCGATATTTAATTTGATCCGTGAGGATTTGAAGTCTTTATATAGCCGTTTTCATGCTGGCTTCCTTCACTCTGTAGTATGAAAAAGCCAAATCGGTGTTCCTGCGTGCCTGCAAACACTCTCCATCATGTCTCACTTGGCTCCGGCTGGGAATTGCCTGCTATAGAGTGAGTATATGTATGTTTATGTAACAAAATTGTTTTGTTTTTATGTATGTATGTATGTATGTATGTATGTATGTATGTGTGTGTGTGTATCACATATACATATTAAATATATATAATACACACACACACACATGTATTATGCCAAAACAAACTTTTAATTTGGATGCAATTAATCTTTGGGCCTCACGGTGGCGCAGTGGGTAGCACGTTCGCCTCACAGCAAGAAGGTCGCTGGTTCGAGCCTCGGCTGGGTCAGTTGGCGTTTCTGTGTGGAGTTTGCATGTTCTCCCCATGTTGGCGTGGGTTTCCTCCGGGTGCTCCGGTTTCCCTCACAAGTCCAAAGACATGCAGTATAGGTGAATTGCGTAAGCTAAATTGTCCGTAGTGTATGTGTGTGAATGAGAGTGTGTGGATGTTTCCCAGTGATGGGTTGCAGCTGGAAGGGCATCTGCTGCGTAAAACATATGCTGGATAAGTTGGCGGTTCATTCCGCTGTGGCGACCCCAGATTAATAAAGGGACTAAGCCAAAATGAAAATGAGTGAATGATTAATCTTCGCTCAGCAGCACTTATACTTATGAGCAGTAGATCTTTTGACAATAAAATTGGTCGGAATTATGGTTATGGTTAGTTTTGTTTATTTTTTGGGTAATATTTTGACAAGATTATTTTAAATTTATTAGCAAATGTTATTAAATGTGTTGTTAAAATAACATGAATAGAGTGCTTATTCAGATATATCTAGTCTTAAAGGGACAGTTCACCCAAAAATGTAAATTCTGGCATCATTTCATACTCACCCTTCTCTTGTTTTAAACCTGTTTGAGTTTTGAGTTTCTATCTTCTGTTGAACACAAAAGAAGATATTTTGAAGAAAGCTGAAGACCTTCAACCATTGACTTCCATAGTATTTGTTTTTCCTACTATGAAAGTCAATGGTTACAGGTCTTCAGCTTTCTTTAAAATGTGTTCTTTTGTGTTCAACAAAGAAACTCATAAAAGTTTGGAATCAATTGAGGGAGTAAATAGTGAGTAAATCTTGATTTTTGGGTGAACTGTCCCTTTAAATATTCATTCATTCATTTTCTTTTCAGCTTAGTCCCTTTATTAATCTGGGGTCGCCACAGTGGAATGAACCGCCAACTTATCCAGCTTATGTTTTACGCAGCGGATGCTCTTCCAGCTGCAACCCATCTCTGGGAAACATCCACACACACTCATTCACACACATACACTACGGACAATTTAGCTTACCCAATTCACCTGTACCGCATGTCTTTGGACTTGTGGGGGAAACCGGAGCACCCGGAGGAAACCCACGCAAACACAGGGAGAACATGCAAACTCCACACAGAAATGCCTACTGATCCAGCCGAGGCTCGAACCAACGACCTTCTTGCTGTGAGGCGATCGTGCTACTCACTGCGCCACCGTGCAGCCCTCCCTTTAAATAATGTCCTCAAAACATTAGCGCAAGAAAAAATATCATCCACAGAATGTTTTAGTCCGACATTAGTACAACATTTTTAGTGCTACTACTTGTTTCATAACAGAACATAACAAAGAACATTCAAGGGTAACGTTCACATAACGTTTGCAAAATGCTATGATTATTTTTTTAATGTTTGCATTAATGCTTTTAAGCATTTTAAAAATGGGATATTTTGTACATTCTGAGAATAGTGAGAAATTTCTTTTTTTTTTATTAAATGGAAATGTTAGAAAAATGTTCTTACAACATGTAACCTTGTAAGCTGAGGACAAATCATTTGACTTCAAGAGCTCCTAAAATCTGCATAACTCTGTAATAGCATGCAGCTTTATGATATCTATGGTCAAAGGACAAGTTATAAAAGTATTAAAAACTAAATCTGTAAAAAAATTCACTAAATCATTCATACAAAAAAAAAAAACCCACATTAACCCCAAACACAAGGACATTTTTACTGTGATAGCGGTGTCAATCATGTATAATCTATCAGCCAGACAACAGAAGGTATGCACAAGTTTTTTTCCAGCAAATTCTGATTATATTGATAATTAAGAGGCTTTAGAGATGTGCATGTGTTTGTATAGGGCTAATTGTTTTGCTGTATCTCTAGCTGAAGGAGCTGACTGAAGCTGAAGAAGCTCTGACCGAAGCCAACGCTCTGAATAACAGGAATGCAGAGGTGTGGGCTTACCTGTCTCTAGTCTGTTTACGGGTATGTGACTGCCAAATGCATCGCTACTGCTGCTGTCTTTCATTCATTCTTTTACTGTGATCATCTTTCATTACACTAAGGGATAGTTCATCCAGAAATCAATTTCATAAACCTGTATGATGTTCTTTCTTCTGACAAACACAAAAGTAAATATTTTGAAGAATGTTGGCAACCATTTGTGACCCTGGACCATAAAAACCAGCACATTCATCGATTAAGTAAAGATCATGTTCCATGAGAACATTTTGTAAATTTACTACATGAAATATGTCAAAACTTAATTGTTGATTAGTAATATGCATTGCTAAGGACTTAATTTGAAAAGCTTTCTCAATATTTATTTTCTCAATATTTAGATTTTTTGACGCTTGAGATTCCAGATGTTCAAATTATTGTATAACAGCCAAATGTTGTCTAATCCTAACAAACTATATAACAATTTAAAGTTTATTTATTTAGCTTGATGTTGTATTGATATCAATTTAGTGAATTAAGAAACCATCACATTGTAATCAAAAAACTCGTCAAAAATGCTAATCGATTTAATGTCAAAACCTTGACGTCTATTTGACATCCACACATTGATGCCCTTCTGACCATTAAAATAACGACAAAAATAGTACTATAATTTAGGAAAAGTTCTATTCATTTAAAAGCTCCTGAAAACCAAATTCCGAATGTACACTTACACAAATTTTTACTTTGTATCCCTACAATGCATGTAATCTACATTTGATGTTAAATTGACATCAAATTGACATTTAAAACTGGCATTAAAACAAACATCAAAAATGAATTGCAGGACTTCTTCAATTTCAACTTTACACTTTTTTGTATCTCTAAAATGCACGTAATCAAAAATGACATCAAATTGACATCTAAAATGGGTACAAAAAACATTAAAAATTGATTACAGAATTTTTTTTCAATTTCAAATTTACACTTTTGTATTCCTACAATGCATGTAAACTATGATGTTAAAAGACATCAAATTGACATCTAAAATTTGCATTCAAAAGCAAAGATCAAAAATCAATTACAGGACTTTTTCCGATTTCAAACTTACACTTTGTTTTGTATCCCTACAATGCATGTAATCTACCTTGATGTTAAAATGACATCAAATTGACATCTAAAATTGGCATAAAAACAAACAAACATCAAAAATCGATTACAGGAGTTTTTCAATATCAACTTTACACTTTTTTGTATCCCTATAATGCATGTAAACTACCTTGATGTTAAAATGACATCAAATTGACATCTAAAATTGATATAAAAAAATACATTAACAAAAAAAAGATTACAGGGCGTTTAACATCAAGGAAGTCAACTAACATCAAATCGATTTGCTTTTTTAATGTGATTTTTGACATTCTGTTGATGTCATTTTGTGCTTGGCGGTTCATTGCACTGTGGCTACCCCTGATAAAGCAGGAAGTGATGTTGTTTGGTGTCTGCTGTGTTATGAGTATGGTTTTGTGGTCCAGGGTGACGTTGGGTATGGGATCCCATTGATTTTTATTATATGGGGAAATAAAATACTGTTTAACTGTTTTGCCAAGAGAATTTACATTTTGTGAGTGGATAATTTCTTTATGTTGAAGTTACAGTCACTTTCATTTAAAAGACACAACTGCTCTCTTTTAAAACCTAGTAAACTGCCTGCCTAGAAGAAGCCATTATAACAAAATCCTTTAGATTTTTTTACAACAGAGCAAACAAAGCTGTATTAAGTTGTATTTTTGTAATTATTTATAGTTTAATTTTGATTATGGTTGCTTTGTTCTTTTCAGACCAACAGAAAACTAGAGGCAGAGCAGTCGTATAAATACGCCATAAAGGTTTGCACGGTTTTACGTTAATGCATTTGTGAGTATTAAAGTCTGTGGTATTTAAAATAACATTTAATTATTTGTTTTACAGATGAATTTACAAGCGGAGTCACTTCTGCAGGAGATCCACGACCTGCAGTCACGTGTTGGCTTTGGGAATCCTTGCTTCTGATGTGCACATATTTATCCTTAAAAATGTAGTTTTGCACCATAAAACAAATGGCTAAATGATAAAAGGTGTGAATGATAATTAAACATCATTTTTAACATAGTTAGCTGTAGTCTTTCTTCTTCATTAGGGGCTGTGTTGAAATCAGCTGCACATAAAAGCCCGTTCACATCAAGTATTATGAGAATGGTTTAAGTCAATAAGTGTAGTGAAGTATACTTTAGATACAGAGTCAAATGACATGCAGTTTTAACATTTCCACCTTTTTAAATTTTGATGTAAAATGCTATTTTGTATGAATACATTGATTACAAAAACTTGGTATGTATCTTTAGCACAATGCACTGAATGTATTTGAAAGCTTTTGAGACAGCGACACATTGTGGTCAAAATGATAACAAAATAATGCTATTATCTTCAAGGGATAGTTCACCCCAATATGACAATTCATCATCATTTACTCATCCTCCACTTCTTCCAAACCTGTTTGGGTTTCTTTTTTTTCAGTTGAGCACAAAGGAAGATATACTCAAGAATGCTGGAACAAATAGCCATCGGAAAATAGCATTTGTTGTTCCTGCTATGGATGCCATTTTTCCCCCAACGTTCTTCAGAATGTCTTGTTTTGTGTTACAACCACTTGAGGGTGAGTGAATAATGAGGACATCTTCATTTTTGAGTGAACTATCCCTTTAAAAAGGTGTTGTTTTTAAACAATTCTACTGAGATTCATTATCATTCATCAGTATCATTTATGCCATAAGTTGCTAAACTTTCTGTCAAGGATTTCGATTTTCATTGACAACCAACTTTCTCCCCCCCCTTTTTTTTTTATTAGGTTCATGATAGGTCAGACAATAAAATATACATAATATTGATACAGGGGCCTCACGGTGGCGCAGTGGATAGCGCATTCGCCTCACAGCAAGAAGGTCGCTGGTTCGAGCCTCGGCTGGGTCAGCTGCCGTTTCTGTGTGGAGTTTGCATGTTCTCCCCGTGTTGGCGTGGGTTTTCTCCGGGTGCTCCGGTTTCCCCCACAGTCCAAAGACATGCGGTATAGGTGAATTGGGTAAGCTAAAAAATTGTCTGTAGTGTATGAGTGTGAATGGGTGTGTATGGATGTTTCCCAGAGATGGGTTGCAGCTGGAAGGGCATCCGCTGCGTAAAACATATGCTGGATAAGTTGGCGGTTCATTCTGCTGTGGCGACCCCAGATTAATAAAGGGACTAAGCCGAAATGAAAATGAATAAATGAATGAATATACATATAGATGTACGCACTGATACAATTCACCAAACAAGAAACTATCAGGAAAACATAATTATACACCAAATAAGTACATAAATAAAAGGTAAAATACCACATGTATACACAAAGATATACAAACATAAGATAACAAAAATGAGAATAATAAAAAAACAAACAAAAGAATTAATGAATAAATAAATTATACAAAGAAATGAAAGGAAAAAAAGGCAATTAGTGTCACCTTAATAGGTGTCACCTTAAAAAAAATTTGAGAAGGGCTCCAGACTTTCTGGAACTGTTCTGACTCTTGTTTTATTGCAAACCGAATCTTTTCCATTTGAAGAGCATGTAAGAAATCAAAAACCCATTGCCTATAAGCAGGGGGAGCTGCTGACTTACAATTCATAAGAATAAGTCGTCTAGCCAGTAAAGTTGCAAAGGCTACACTATCGGCCTGTAATGATTTTAATTCAACATATTCTGGAAGGATTACAAACAGTGCTGCTAAGGGGTTTGGGTCTATTGATAATGAAAAAACTGCAGAAAAACACCTAAAGACTTTTCCCCAAAAATCAGACAGTTTCAAACAAGACCAGAAAGTATGTAACAGTGTGGCTGGTTCGGTTGTACAGCGAAGGCAAGTTGGGTCAAGATCAGGGAAAATTTTTATTCTGTTTAGTTCTAATTCAGTGTATTCTGTGCACGACCTTGAATTGAATGAGAGTATGCATAGCGTTTATTGATGATGAATGTATTCGTGCAAGAATAAGATCCCAGATATTTTCTTCAATCGACAACCAACTTTTTTATACCCATTTTACATCAGATCATCTTCAAACCATCAGACCATGCTGGCAGAAAGTTATCAGGACTATGCTTGAAAATATATTTCAAATTTACACCAAACTTTATGTGCTATAATCAAAGCCTATTGAAGGCAAGTCTGAAAGCTTTATCCTAAAAAGCATAACGGCTAATGCTAGCGCTGCCTCTATGCTGGTACACAGGGAAGGAGACTAAAAGTCGTTGTGATTGGTTAAGACGTGCTTCACGTGACCAAGTAAACGTTACAGACCTTTTCATCTCCCTCAAAGTAAGAAAATCTCTACTATTATCACCTCACACTGACCACACTACATCGATTTGCTAACAGCATCACCTATTAGTCAGAAGTCTTGCATTTAATTACTTGTTACTATGCATTTCTTTTGGCTATTTGACTAAAATCTAATTGACCAATCTTAGTAGCTGTCCACCCAGAACACAACTTTTTGTCTAAAAACTGCTGTAAACAGATGCTTGCAACGCCTGCCCCACCTCCGAGTTCTTCTGATTGGTCCACTGCTTTGGAACTGACACTCATGACTGGTGCTGCATGTTAATTCATTCATTCATTTTCTTCTGCTTTGCCTGGGCTGGGTTGCGGGGGCAGCAATCTCAGGGGAGAACCCCAGACTTCCCTCTCCCCAGACACTCCCTCCAGCACCTCCGGGGGATCCCAGCCGAGAGACAAAGTCCCTCCAGTGTTTCCTGGGTCTTCCCAGAGGCCTCCTCCCAGTGGGACATGCCTGGAATACCTCCCTAGGTAGGCATCCAGGATGCATCAGAAACAGATGCCTGAGCCACCTCAGCTGGCTTCTCTCGATGTGGAGGAGCAGCGGCTCTACTTCGAGCTCCTCCCGGGTGACAGAGCTCCTCACCCTTTCTATTAGGGTGCGCCCTGCCACCTTGCGAAGGAAATCCACTTCGGCCGCTCGTTTCTGAGATCTTGTGCTTTCGGTCATGACCCAAAGCTCATGGCCATAGGTGAGAGTAGGAACGTAGATTGACCTGTAAATCGAGAGCTTTGCCTTACGGCTCAGCTCCTTTACCACAACGGACCGGTACATCGTCCGTACATCCTTCCCTCACTCGTGAACAAAACTCAAAGATATTTGAACTCCTCCACCTGGGGTAAGGACTTTCCTCCAACCTGGAAATGGAGAGCCACCTTTTTCTGGTGGAGCACCATGGCCTCGGACTTGGAGATGCTGATTCTCATCCCAGTCGCATCACACTCGGCAGCAAACCGCCCCAGTGCATGCTGAAGGTCCATGTCTGATGAAGCCAAAAGAACATCATAATCTGCGAATAACAGAGATGAAATCCTGTGGTCTCCGATTTATATTTGGTTATTGTTCTTTGTGTGAATGTGCCTTCATGGTTTACATTAGGTAGTAAAAATACAATTTTAGGAAATACTTTTAGGCATGAACAAAATTAGAATGATAATGATGAAGCTGAATGATTGAGAAATGCATTTAAATATGTTCAGAAGTGGATATAATCATGACAAAAAACATGGAAATTTTATTTTCTGTGTTCATAATGTATTTAATCTTCCACTGATAAATGAACCAGATATGTCTGGATTTCGGATATTTATACAGTATTAATCTGACTGACAATTTATTAGGACAGAAAAAATATATATATATCGGGGCCTCACGGTGGCGCAGTGGGTAGCACGTTCGCCTCACAGCAAGAAGGTCGCTGGTTCGAGCCTCGGCTGGGTCAGTTGGCGTTTCTGTGTGGAGTTTGCATGTTCTCCCTGTGTTGGCGTGGGTTTCCTCCGGGTGCTCCGGTTTCCCCCACAAGTCCAAAGACATGCGGTATAGGTGAATTGGGTAAGCTAAATTGTCCGTAGTGTATGTGCGTGAATGGGTGTGTGTGGATGTTTCCCAGTGATGGGTTGCAGCTGGAAGGGCATCCGCTGCGTAAAACATATGCTGGATAAGTTGGCGGTTCATTTCGCTGCGGCAACCCCAGATTAATAAAGGGACTAAGCCGAAATGAAAATGAATGAATGAATGAATATATATATCACAAATATATCACAAATATATATTATTTCTGTGATAATAAATGAAAGCAACTTTCTGAATTAAACTTGCAAAGTTTAAGTAAAATGGAAAAAAAAAATTTTTACCCCCCCTTAAGTTATTCCAAACCTACCTGACTTTGAAAACAAAGGAAGATATTTTGTAGAATGTTGGAAATCAGTAGCCATTGAGTTCCACAGTATAAACGTATAAAGGTTTGAGACTGAGTAAATTCGGAGTACATTTTAACTTCATTCTTCTCCTTCTTGTAATGTTATGGTGGTTGGCAACCATCTTTTTGGAGCATTAACGCCACCTTCTGGACTGGAGTGTGGCCCTAGAGTTAACTGATGCATTTATTTCTTAAAGTAAAAAACTTTATACATATTGTACATATTCTCCAATAAATAAATACTCAACTAAACACTAAATTCTGTAACTTAACCCTGTACTTAACTTAAAAAAGCTCGTCATGTTGGGTTCCACTTGTTTTTCATGTAGCTGTGTAAATAGTCTATCGCTGCGTCTGAAATCGCATACGCTAAAAACAGTATGCAAGCCAAGTAGTAGGTCCGAATTCATTCATTTTATTTTCGGCTTAGTCCCTTTATTAATCTGGGGTCGCCACAGCGGAATGAACCGCCAACTTATCCAGCATATGTTTTACGCAGCGGACGCCCTTCCAACTGCAACCCATCAATGGGAAACATCCACACACTCATTCACACACATACACTACGGACAATTTAGCCAACCCAATTCACCTATACCGCATGTCTTTGGACTTGTGGGGGAAACCGGAGCACCCAGAGGAAACCCACGCCAACACGGGGAGAACATGCAAACTCCACACAGAAACGCCAACTGACCCACCCGAGGCTCGAACCAGCGACCTTCTTGCTGTGAGGCGATCGTGCTACCCACTGCGCCACCGTGCTGCCTGTCCGAATTCATAGAATACGAAAAACAGTATGAACTACCCGGATGACCTACTATTTCCGACAAGATTCTGAAGTGCGCATCTGATGCACGCTACGCTATCCTATGATGCCACATGAGAGAATTCATGAATGGGAGTGAAGCGACACAACTGGCTGTTTCTCAATTCCAAGAACGCAGTGAACGGACTTGCGCTTTTGTGGACAGCGGTCTTGCCAGTGTGACGGTCTTGCCTGGGCTGTCTTTTTACTGTACAATGGAGACCGACAGCGTATGTAAATAGTTCCTGATTCATAAAGAAAATAACCATTTCCACAGCAATGCTTCATTAACTCTGCTCTGTTTTTTTTAAAACAGTTTTATATATTTTTATATATACCAATTAAATTATTTTTAACTTTGTGATCGTATAGTGTTTCAGTTGTACATTTTAACAGGTTAAATATGCAAAACATAACATTTTAAATGAATTATAATTGACAAATCAATGAATGACGATTTTCAATGTACAATTACTGAGTAACAGACGAATTACCGGTTTGTAATCATTCAGGATGCGCGCGCATCTAGGTTGCAGAAATAAACCGGGAGCGCTAGCATTTACAGCGAGGGAATGACATCCGATGCGGTACAGAGTTTGTTGTTGTATTAGATATGTTCTATTGATTACATATTATATTTATTATTTACATAATGCTTTCAGCATATTATAACAGCTTGTCACCCAGTGATAAGCACAGTTATTCGGCAAAATTAACGTTAAAGTGAGCGACGTTCGTCTGACAGGGCCATGTGCGATAGCACCCTCCCAATGGATATTGGATATAGATGATATAGCATCCAGCCCGAAATATCTCATTGAAACTCAATGTGATTATACAAGAGAGAAGTTAAAGGCCTACAAGTCTTTGGATGCCTACAATTTTGTTCTGTGTGGTTATGTGACATTACATTGCTAAAAACCGAGGTTCTGCCTAGCCAAAGACAAGGACAGAATACGGAACTGTACAAGGCCTGGGTAAAAATCAACAAGCAAAACAACTGCATTCTGACAGTGAACTGCACCTGTACGGCAGGGTATGTGAACTTACATATGTACATTTCATTCTAAGCATTCAGTTTAATTAACCATATTAACTGTTTTTGCTAGAATCATTGCTGCTATCAGAATCGAGTAATGTGTGTGATTCAACATAGCGTGAATTTACCTGATATAAACTGAGAACAGCAGAGTCGAGCACTTTTAATTAGGTCCTCACTCCATTCCGCTCTTCTGATGGCTGTTAGACAAAGACGTCTGCGGTTGACATTAAAAGCAGTGTGGTGTGTTTTCTATTTTTGGACTTCAGATTTTGGCGTCCTACCGCACAACACGACATGTTTGCTATTGCAACCGGTATGCGCGGTTCAACCCGCGTGACGTCATGTGTGA
>CAIGQW010055694.1:986996-1004962 GCA_903798125.1 Danio choprae | reverse complement strand
TAACCCCGTGTCCTAACAACATGCTTCATGACGAGATTAGCAGTATTAAGCAATTTGGCTGTTTGCACCTGACGATAAAAAAACACGACAAACAAAATGGTAAGGTTAATAATCTAACTAATACATATTAAACCTCTTTAAAATTATTAAATGTACATGCTGAATCACTGATATGTGTTGTTGTGCACTGAGTCACAGTTTATTTTATTTTCAAGATCTGAGCTGAACTATCTGCTGCTGCTTTCAGTAGTATGGCAATGAATGTCATGTAAAATGGCATTCAAACTCGCATTATTAGCATTTAACACTGAATAAAGCACATGAGGTGTACCTGAGGTGAGCATTGTCAGTTTTCTGTTGTTCAGCAGAAATAGAAGCCGTTTCTAAAATGTAAATTTGAGGTGTTGGTTAGGACAAAAACTCCTTTTAATATGTAAAATATTCCTTCTATCGCGTGCCGTTGCTTTTATATGGAACACTGTTTAAATCAGCTTTTAGACTCGATAGTTAGGCACACTTTTGTTGATGTCGTCAATCTGGCAACCTGTGCTTGTGTGTGTTTTGATCCAGGAATGCAATGCCTAGTTCAACAACTGGGTGTCAAACTTGCACACCGCACCTTTAAACTATTGAACAACACCCATTCTTGTCTTGGGACAATTTTGAAAAAGAATTTTTTGATCCACAATTCTACTGTATACGCATGTGGTCTTATAAGACAAGACAAATTGACATTGATTATTTGAAACTACTTCACTTATGTGGCATAAATTACGTTTTGTGAGGATTTTATGAAGAGAGCGCAAATGCACAGCTTTCACTTTTGCATAGAACCAGGCCGACAGGGTCCCTTTTGTACTACTGTTACATAAAAAAACAAAAACAAAAAACTCGTATCATAATGTTTTATATATTTTTTAGCACCAACTTTGCTCCGAAGTACCGGTTCTTTTGACAACACTAAAGGAGAGTCTCTGAGATTTGGCATCCACACAGTAAATATGCAGTAGACTCTATTGGTGTTTGAACACATTTGGCCACTTCTCCCTTAGTAATCGATCAGAAGTTATTAGTAACCAATCAAATGTGTTTTCGTACTTTACATCTGGAGGTGGTCGAAATGGGATCAGATTGATGAAACTGCATCTAAGGGTGTGTTCACGCTTTGGTCTGATTTCAAATAAATTTTATTGTGATTGCTCCTTTAGCATCCAATGGTCCATCCAGTGATTCGAAATGTAAAAATACAAACTTTGTGCACCAAACAAGCAGAAAAAGGGTCTCAGTCTGCCTCCAGATGAACCGTAACGCAGATTGACGGAAGTATAAATGCGAAGATATCTAAACAAACCGAAATAGGATATGATGTCAAAAGTTGCAACCCTAAAAATGCCAGAATGCTCAGTTATACCCGTTTTTTTTGTTTTTTTATCAACATACTGCGCATTCCACACAGTATATATCACCCTCCGAAGGGCACTAGGGAGCAAAAACAGCCATGGCCGCCATATTGAAATGTCGTTTCAAACCGAAGTGCTCAAAGCTGGCCACCTCGAAGAGCCCTTCAGAACGAAGGATTTCGAAGGGTACATGATCTTTTGCTGGGGAAGTTGTTTGGTGTCGAACAATGCGTTCCATTCAGAAGAGCTCATCCTTATGCCTTAATCCCTTTGAAGCGTTCACTCCGGAGGGTAAACCCCCTTAGAAGGGACTAGGGCATAGGGATGAGCATATCTGAATTGAATGCGCTGATACAATGCTGCGTATTACTCTTCAATACTAGTGTCTGAAACGCATCTTAAAGAGGCAGTTCCCTCAAAAAAAAAGGTTTTCCTCACACTCAAGTGGTTGTAATCGTCCGTTGAACACAATACAAGATATTCTGAAGAATGAAGGGGAAAACAACAACAATTGACATCCATAGTTGGAACAAAAATACTATGGACGTCAATGGCTGTTATTTTTTTCACAGCATTCTTCAGTATATCTTCCTTTGCGTTCAACAGAAGAAAGAAACTCAAACTGAATCCCTTTAAAGCCAAATCTTCATTTGTGTGTTTCCCCGATGCAATTTTGGCTCCATCCTAAGCTCTTCATAAGCTATAACCTGATAAATATCACAAGTATAATGAGCACATTTAGCTGAGCGCACCATTGTTTTGAATGTTTAGTCATTTTCGTCAATATAATGTTTTTTACATTTGTATATCTTTTTTTACTTCAAAATAATCTGTTTATTAACATGGACTAAAAGTATTTTTCTTCTTGCCACAAGAACCAACTTGCAAATGTGTGCACACCCTCAATGCCAGGTGTAATCTGGGCTTAAGAGTCATTGGACCCTTTTTGGTTGTGAAACTTCACTAGAGTGACTGTACCCTAATGCATGTACAGCTGGACAAGGCACTTGTGAAACATTTGTGTATTTGCGTAGAGTATGGTCCACACTGCAAATATATTATAACATGGGCCCATATTTCAAACAGGCTTTCCAATGTACCCAGTAAGCAGTTTTTGTGTTTAAAAAGTAATCTCAAAGACGTCGAAGCTAAAACGAGGCAAAATAAATCAGTGAACGTCTAATAGACGTCTAACAATAGCCCAAAAATAGACTGATCAACAAATACACTGTAAAAAATGCCAGGTTCCGCACAATTGCTTCACGTTGTCCCAACACAAATCGATTAAATTTGTGATAGTAGATTGAACATAAAAAATTAAGTTGTCCCCAATAATTGTTGATTCAGCTCATTTTAAATAAGTAGTTTGAACAAGCAGCAAAAATAATTTGAGTGTCAAATTTTTGTACTATTGTTTGACATCTATCAAATTTAGCCTTGTTTTAGCTAAGAGGTCTATGTTTGGATGTCTTTTAACCACACAAAGAAAAGCTTTCTAGGCAATATGCTATGCATACATGTAGATATTACATGGAGAAACAGTACTTCTGTAAGCCAGACTACTGAAAAATTCCACATAAAAATATGACTTGCACAACGATTGTTTTGAGGAGGTTTGGAATGTAAAAGATAGAAGGATTGCACATAGAGGACGTATTTACTCACATGTTACAAACAATACATTCAAGGTTGTTCCATACAGGCGGTTAAAGCACAATTTTTACATTTTTATTTTTATTTCTGAGCCAGAACTACTGTTTTCACAAGTGGTCGACTGAAGTAATCTTTCAGTGGCCAAGTGAAGACGATATATCAGTTCATAACTCTCAACAGATATGTTATTATTCCAATGCAATTTAGACAAGGGAGCAGTAGTAAACTAGTATGTTGTATTTGTACAAGCTACAATTTAATTTCATTCATTTTCATTTCGGCTTAGTCCCTTTATTAATCTGGGGTCGCCACAGCGGAATGAACCGCCAACTTATCCAGCATATGTTTTACGCAGCTGCAACCCATCTCTGGGAAACATCAATACACACCTATTCACACTCATACACTACGGACAATTTAACTTACCCAATTCACCTATAGCGCATGTCTTTGGACTTGTGGGGTAAACCGGAGCACGCCAACACGGGGAGGACATGCAAACTCCACACAGAAACGCCAACTGACCCAGCCGAGGCTCGAACCAGCGACCTTCTAGCTGTGAGGCAAGCTACAATTTACATTCATTTATTTGATCTGGCTTATTAACATTTTATGGATGCTACACTTTCTTGAATCCAGTTTTTTTTCATGCACATTAAACTGTTTTGTTCATTATTCTAACACCATAGCATGTGCGGTGGTCACATGGGCACTGTGACGTGATGCATTTGAAAAGGGTTATGGGGGTTTGTGCATCTGTTCTCACTTACTGAGGCTTTGGTTTGTTGACTAAAGGTATTTTTAAGGCAAATATGATTTAGTTTTATAGATGAACTAACACAATCGGGTCATCGTTATGCTGATGAATAATGTTCTTGAAGAGTGCTTCGTGTAATACCAAATTCTGAAGGTCTGTATATAAGCGGCTTTGAGCATAATGCTGACTTTTTGAACCAAAGCAAATGTTACTAATCAGATTATTAAAACGTTTCGCCATGTTCGTGAAGTATTTTGAATTTGAAATGGTTGTGGTTGAACTTTATGCACATTTTGTTTTTAGTTACTGACATATTGGGGACATGGAGTGGTGTGGATGTACTGTATGATGTTCGTTTTACTTTAATATTCATTTTATGGTTTAGAAATATTGAAAAATGCTGTGTTGGTTACGCTGATTTTGGGTATAATATGAACGAAGCTGCTGGGTTAGAATTGAGTTTAAAAAAATGCAATAAACTTGTTGGGTTTGCCAATATTTAACTCACTTTTGGATAGAAATAACCCAGCATGTTTTAGAGTGAAAAGGTTTTGGTTCTTTAAAAAATATCCCTTTTTTTAGTTTTGTGTTGAAATTGTTCCATCCACCTCAGTTTACTGTAATGACTAATAAATTCACAACTGTGCAGCATTCATTGTTTATTCATATTTTGTTTAAATCAGTGGTTTAGCAGCCTATTGCTCACCTGTTGAAAGCAAAGAAGGTCAAGATGCTCCAGCATTGGCCAGCCCAGTAACCAGACATGAACATTATTGAGCATGTCTGGGGCAAGATGGAGGTGGCATGGAGGATGAATCCAAAGAATATTGATGAACTCTGGGAGTCCTGCAAGAACGCTTTCTTTGCCATTCCAGATGACTTTATTAATAAGTTATTTGAGTCACTGCAGAGATGTATGGATGCAGTCCTCCAAGCTCATGGCAGTCATACACAATATTCATTCTTTTTCCACTGCACAATGACTTTATATTCTATACTGTACATTATTTCTGTTAAGTGACAAGACTTTTGTCTAAGCAAAGTTACACCTTACTGTCCTAATTAAATAATTAAAAATCAAGGCATAAAGAGCCGCTGCTCCTCCACATCGGGAGAAGCCAGCTGAGGTGGCTCGGGCATCTGTTTCGTATGCCTCCTGGACGCCTACCTAGGGAGGTGTTCCAGGCATGTCCCACCGGGAGGAGGTCTCGAGGAAGACCCAGGACACAGTGGAGGGACTATGTCACTCGGCTGGCCTGGGAACGCCTAGGGATCTCCCCAGAGGAGCTGGAGAAAGTGCCTGGGGAAGTCTCTCCTAAGACTGCTGTCCCGCGACCCGGCACCGGAAAAGCAGTTGAAAATGAATGAAGTCAAGGCATGATCATTTTTTATTTTGGTAAATTAAGCGTGATCTAGAGGTCTTTGCCTTTCCTATAAGCCACTTCTGATACAAAATGATCAATTAAGTCAAGTTATTATTTGTTGTTCCTAAAACTTGGATAGGCGACAAGACTTTTGTCAGGTAGTGTATATATTTATACTTTGACTTCATAGGTTGTCTATGAAACAATTATGTTGACTCGAGACGTTTATGCTGGAAAATCAAAGTTTAGGTGAACTTCCGTCATAAAATAAAACAAGTACTTAATGTTTCGTATCCTTTTTAGTTTGTGACTGACAAGAGCTAAAATGGGCACCTTGCATTTAAAAATATATATAAAGTCGTATTGGCATTTCTGTCTAAATCGATGGTTATCAAAAGCCTTTTGTCACAAACTGATCTTTTTTTGTTTGTTACGCCTTTTTATCCTCCATTAACTGTTGTTAGAAATAGCGTTTATAAAGCAAAAGTAGTCTAAGAAAATTGTACAATTATTATTATTAAAAAAAACAAACAGCATATCTGACTGACACTTGTTTCCATGACAACATTTGCTTATTCGCGGGCTTTTCGGATTCCGATAGCAGCTAACGTTAGCACAAGTAAACCAAATTTTGATTCTTCTCGACATGAAAGACATCCTCACCTGTAACGTGTTTTCATTCATTTCTCCAACGCTCCTTCCAGTATAGCACATGTCGTTGTGAAAGGAGTAAAAACTTCAGATAAGGAAGGTTGGTAAGTAATATTTGATACGAACGCCATATCTCAGTATTACGGTCACTTTTGACTAACTTAACGTTACCCCGCTAGAGTTTTGTCCCTCAGTCAGACGTCCATTGTACGAGTCCGTCAATATGAGTTTTATTTATTTTAACGTTAACTGTAACAAACCTATCACGTTGTTTTTGGTCATTTTTAATCCTATTTTAATCGAATGCAGCAAGCCATCGTTTACATGGCATCCGTTTTGGCAAAATAATAATACCGTTTTTGTACTTTAAGATAATGTCATTTCATTTATCTTTCTCGGGTAAATATTAATAAATATATATGCAAGATAAATATTGTCTTGTTAATAATAAAATTATAGCATAATATTATTTAAATGGACAATGTCACTTTCTCTAAGTTGTTTTTAAATTTAAAGGTAGCAACAACACCTCCCAGTTAAACAAAAGTATGTTACACACACACGTTTGTTTTTATGAATTGTGGGGACATTCCATAGGTTTCCATCGTTTTTATACTGTACAAACTGTATTTTGTATTGATCAAACCCCACCCAACCCTCACAGGAAACTACAATTTTACTTAATGAAAAAACTGATTCTGTGTGATTTATAAGCCATCAAGACATCAAGAAGACATCAGCAGTGTCCCCATATTTGACCACCTTCTTGTAATACCTGTGTCATACCTATGTCATCATACAGATTTACGTCCTGGTATGTCACAAAAACACGTCCGTACACACAAAACATCATGAACAGTTGTCACAGAGATTTTAATTACACATTTATCTCTACAACACATTAAAATGATTTTTATATTAACAGTTGTCTATGTACACTGCAAATAAAGCAGACGGACGTAACGTTAAGCGGTGTTTCAGCACAAACAAAGATCAGTGTGCTTCATTAATGTGAACTGAAGAATTCTACTGAAGTCAATTTGCTTCAAAGAACCGACTATGTTAAACCTTAACGTAAAATTACTGACCAAAGCCAAGAAATATCATTGCTGTAGGTGCTAAGGCTGATAACACAAAGTTCAGGTAAGACGGTATATGTGTGCGTTTATCAAATTCCTCAAGGATCTGCTCTCGAAAGTCAATTGTACGTCCAGAGCTCTTCATCGTGTGTAGTTTCTGAGGCGTTATCCAGATGAATTCAATGCTGTTCTTGTTTACAAAATGCTGTTTCTTCTTGCAAGTCAGGGGTGTCAAACTCAATTCCTGGAGGGCCGCAGCTCTGCACAGTTTAGTTCCAACCCCAATTAAACACACCTGATCCAACTAATTGAGTGCTTCAGGCTTGTTTGATACCTACAGATAGGTGTGTTGAAGCAGGGCTGGAACTAAACTGTGCAGGGCTGCAGCCCTCCAGGAACTGAGTTTGACACCTGTGTTGTAAGTCCATCATGTTTGCAGTGAATTCTCAATCTCCACTAGCAAGGCAAAGTCTCTCAGTTTCCAGCCGATCTTTTACCTGTAAAAACAAATAGAATTAAATAATCCACTAGATCATGATGATTTTTATTATAGTTGATATAATCTAAATCCATAAAAATGTTTATTTGTACATAAAAACCTTGTATTTTATATAGAATTTGTATACAACTTTTATGTTTGTTATAAAAACATCTCTTATAAGATAATAAAAAACAACTTTATTTCACAATAAATATAGAAAATATGAAAATAAAGTCTAAATAAAAATATTAGTAAAACTTTAAAATTATCTAGATCAGGGGGTGCCCAAATTTTGTTTATGAAGAGCCCAAAAAACAAACTTGATTGAGGATGGTGGGCTGAAGGTAAATACTCATTAATTCATTTTCCTTCGGCTTAGTCCCTTTATTCATCAGGAGTCACCACAGCGGAATGAACCGCCAACTATTCCAGCATATTTGTTTTAATAACTTTTATTTTTATTTAGTTTATTTTTTACAATACAGAACAATAATTTAACAAAAAATAAATAAAAACATGCAGACATATATCATTACTTATATACATCAATATGCACATACATAATTACCTATATATGCACACATAAACTTGCATGTAAAATGAGTAAAAAAAAAAAATAATAAAAAAAAAAAGAGGCATACGATTGTTGTATCTCTTTCAATTACCTTTTACTTAAATGCGGATGTCGTTATATTACCTATTTGTCAACCATTTTTTCCAAACCTTCCTTAAAATATCAGTTTTTATCCTCACCATAAATGTCAATATTTCCATTACATGAATTTCTTCAATTAGCTCAAACCACTGCTTATCCAGCATATGTTTTACACAGCGGATGCCCTTCCAGCTGCAACCCAGTACTGGGAAACATCCAAACACTCTCATTCACACACATACACTATGGCCAATTTAGTTAATTCAATTAACCTATAACGCATGTCTTTGGACTGTGGGGGAAACTGGAGCACCCGGAGGAAACCCACGCCAACACGGGGAGAACATGCAAACTCCACACAGAAATGCCAACTGACCCAGCTGGGACTCGAACCAACGACCCTCTTGCTGTGAGGCGGACAGTGCTAACCACTGAGCCACCTCAAAGGTAAATAAATCAAACTGTATTACGTTAAAGTTCAGTAAAATATACTGAATTATTAACCAATACATTATAATTTTTTATATTTTATAATACATTTATTATATTAAAAACAATCCCATTTATTTACTCGAGCATCTGTTTGTGCCTTGATATGCTCTCCCTGATGTTTTCTGCATTGTCTAAAATCAGATTCCTCTTCACGTTTAATTGAAACAATTAATTTCGGTTGGCTTTTTTTTGTAGCCGAGTAATAAACCAAACAAACAAAAACAAGGTTATGTTAAATTAGAAATGACCATCTCTTCTCAGATTGGATGATGGGCCAAATGAAAGGTTACCATGGGCCAACTTTGGCCCTAGTTTGAGCATCTCTGATCTAGATACTAAAATACTGAATCAAAAGGTTTAAAATCTAGACTCGGATATATAGTCAACACATTGACACACAATAT
Organism: Danio choprae; assembly: GCA_903798125.1. Classification (NCBI taxonomy): domain Eukaryota; kingdom Metazoa; phylum Chordata; class Actinopteri; order Cypriniformes; family Danionidae; genus Danio; species Danio choprae. The sequence goes on along the minus strand of CAIGQW010055694.1, from coordinate 996,026 downwards.
ATATAAAATAATGAACGTTGGCAGTCAGTTTATGTTTGGTTGTATGTAAATATAGTGCATAATGACAAATACATACACACACATATACATATGCCAGTATCGGTAGCCGGATTGAAACAAACCTTTTACCCACATCACATAAATAGTTAACTATATGCGACAAACAAAACATAATTTGATTCTTATTTATTAATAAACTGTTATAAACTGTTTCTTTTCAATGGGTTAAAGTTAAAAAATGAAATCCAATATTTGTCTTACTTTTATGCTATTCCAGAGCCATGTGCACCCACTGACAGGTAAAGTCTGCTTCCCTCTATCTCGCATTTAAGTTCAGGTTGCTTTATTGGCATGACATTTTCTACAGTATTGCCAAAGCATTTTAGATGTATAAAATATATAATATATTGACATTAAATCAATAAAATAAACAGAAAATTAGAAATAAATGACAGAAAAAGGAATAAAAACAGACAACATCTCAAATAATTACAAGAATAAAACATGTAGATTATTTAAATAAGGCAAATGAGTTGTTTAACCATTTCTAATGCTGTACATATATTTTGCAGCCAATTTTGTAAAGTTTATGTGTGGGAAGCACTGTATGCGCACAAATATAATCACCCACATATGAAGGTACACCATCCTAAAAGACAAGTTTCCTCCAGAAGTTTCTTTTTCTAATTTATTTGAAATATTATATTTTTAAAACATAAATTATAACAAATAATTTTCAACATTAAAAAAAAAAAGAAAGAAAAGAAATCGAACATCACTTTACAGCTGATTAATATAACCTTAATCCAGTTATTATTGCTTTACATTTTGCAATCCCCAAAAATAAACATTATTATCATTTGTAAACCGCTGGATCCACAAACAAACAGCCACAAACCAGATCCTAAACCTTGAAAATCAGGTTTTAAACATTGCCGGATATTTTATAAGAAAACACTTTTTTTTGTAGTTCTGCGTATTATTTTAATTCTTTATTTATTCAAGTTTTCTATATTTTTTCTATTATTGAAAATTGGGTTTTAAATATTGCCAGATATTTTATAACATACTTTTTTTGTTATGTGTTTTTTTAATTCTATATTTATTAAAGTTTTCTATATTTTTTCTATAATTTAAATGAAAATAAATAAATATATTATTAATATTATATATTAAATATTGCCAGATATTTTTTTAAACATATATTTTTTTTATACTTATCTTTATTAGTTCCATCTGTTACTTTGTTGTCATATGCAATTTACAAATAAATTCTCTGGATTGTATTTATATTGTTAAGTGGAAACATTAAAAAGCTTTTCAGAGAGTCGTATCTGAAAACAATCCTCCTACCTGGTTTGTGGCTGTCAGGAGGAGCTAAACATTTTCTTTAATTTGGAGAAAATGCCCTCGTCTTTCTGTGTGTGCCCTGTCCCAGTCTGATTACTGCCCCCTCCTGGACAGAGAAAGGTACTGGTTTAACCTGTTAGCATGGCCGCCCCCATACTCTACTGCAGTGTTTCCCAACCGTTCCTGGAGGTACACCAACAGTACATATTTTGGATTTCACCCTTATCTGACCCATTCATTTTAGGGTTTTGGAGTCTCTTCTGAAATGTGCTGATGAGTTGATTCAGGTGTTTTTAAATTAGGGAGAGGTTGAAAATGTGTACTGTTGGTGTGCTTTCAGAAACAGGGATTTAGGAAACACTGCTCTACTGTACTAAACTAGCAGTACCTGCAGTGGTGCTGGTCACTCCATTGACGGTTCCCTCCACATCAGACTCGTCCTCCGCGTAGCTCATCATAAGTGCTCGCTGTCGGTCTGTCAACATCCTGACAACACACACACACATCCATACATCGGTCATTGTAAAATTTATGGAAAAAAACCCAAAACTTAATCGTCAAGTCTTGTAAAATGTCTGCGTTTACATAGATATCAGTGATCTAATTATTTGCCTTTATCTGAATAAGACAATAATATGATTAAGGTGTTTATATGAGTTGCTTTTTTGAATTTTCCTATCTAATTAAAATTTTAGCTAATTTAAAAACCAGGTTAATGCGAGGACCGTTGTAGGTGGATCTTGAGATTGCAATAACTAGATTCTAGGGATGCTCCGATTGATCGTTCAGAGATCAGTATCGACTGATAATCACATTTTATGACTCGATTGGTACTCGCCAATCTGACCGATCTCATGAACCGATCGCAGGTGTTTGTTTACGGGTATGAGGAAGAGGAAGACGCATGTGCGCTTATCAGCAGCGCTACAACACATGAGGAGGTAAATGATGTGTGGGGGGTGGGAGTGATTGTTGTGGTCCCAGCAGCTAAAATACATACAGATGTGGTGGGGCCTCTGTTTATACAGTTTATTGGTGTGACTTGTGCGAGTGATGGTCTCTTTGTTGCAGCCAATGCATATCCAGAGTTTTATCCAAGCGATCTCCCCTTTAGTCTCCGTATAAGCTCTGCCAGAAGATCCGCGAGTCTCACGCATATTCATAGCAGCTCCATGACGCCCGCCAATTAGATAAAATACCCCAGAAATAATGGAGATGAGAGTGAATTAGCAAGAGAACAGATCGTGAGAGAAACGATGATGTTCTAAGCATTACATTGGTTAGGTTAGATGAACAGCACAGAGAGCACATCACTTGTTTCTCTCATCGAGCTGCTAGGTGTTCATTAAGACATGTTGAACTATTCTTCCATCATTAGCAATGTTTCTAAATTGCTTTGTTAGTCATTTTTCTTTATATGTTTTATCTATTATTTTCTGTAAAGCTGCTTCTGACCATGACATGTCCACACTAAATGGTTACAAAGAGACATGTTCAAGGGATTATATGCAGCATCCTTCATTTATATTCTTAGGTAAGGAGGGATCTCCACTTAAGTGTCATACTTGGAGGGAAAATGTGCTTTATGCATTATAAAGCTTGAAGCATCAGAATGGCTTCTCGGTATCGGTCGATCACCATGACAAGGAATCGGTACTTGGTATCGGCTGCAAAAATCCTGATCGGAGCATCCCTAGTAGATTCAAAGCGATAAAGCAAATAAACATCTTGTTCATGTACCCATATTTTAAATATCTTGTTTACAGCTTTAAAAAAAAAAAAAAAATCTGATCAATTGCTTAAAAGTTTCTATCAGAATCGTCCATTAAAAATCAAACATTGGTGCATCTCTACAAAACACGTCCTTTGATCGTTTAAGAAAATTTCTTACTTGGGGATTTTGATCTTGACATGGACGTAGTGGTCACCGTAACCATATCCGCTGATCCGTGGTATACCTTTACCAGACAGCCGGATCCTCTGGTCAGTCTGGGTTCCAACTGGGATCTATAAGAAGATTCAATTTAAACTATTTACGATATTTACCCGTCATCATAATGAATGACTGTCCAAAAATATGTCAACTTCCATACTATATAGTAGTTGAAGAAATGTATTCAAGATTACTGACAAAACAAATCTGTTATTTTAGAGGGTTTTAGACCTGCAACTGTAAAACCACTGTAAAACCACCCTAATGAGTGAGTCGTTGAATCATTCATTCAAAAACAGGTAGATGGAAATTGATGGACTAATATGTAAAAAACAAAACAAAAAAAAACATTTACATTGTAATACATTTTACTCAATCTTGTGTTCCTTAATACAAAATATGTAAAAACAAACAAACAGTTGATTCATTTAGATACATAGCAAGTGAGACTTTATAAATGGATCACTGAATCACTGACTCATGATTGGTTCAGTAGCAGAGTATACGAATAGCTACATTTTCTTCCATTTTGAATATGTGCATAAAAAACGGTTGATGGAAACGCCAAGATGTGAATACATTTTGAAAATCCGCATAACCGAGTAGGATAAACTTTGTATTCGGTAAGAAAAGATGCGCACAAACTACGATGGAAACACTTTTACCCAACAAATTCCACTATGCGCATTAAAGCAAGTCATGTGATTTTATTATAAGAGATCATGTGATGATAAAAATGTGTGTGAATGGACAAACCAGCAGGCCGAGCACATTGTAGAAGAGCTGAAATGTTGTTTTAGTCATTCTAAAATGCTATAACCATTTCAGTATTAGTGTTATTATATTATTAATTAGGCTAGCTCCAGAATAGTCAAGAGCGACTGTGCTCGCGCTTTCAAACGCCACCCCACGTTCATTGCGTGTCGGCATTGTGTTCTGAGGCGCAAGTAATTTACTAACGAAAGAAAAGATTCACGCAGCTTCTCCTACAGCAGCGAATTTTGTTTTTCTTTTTGATATTTGGCGCCAGTTAATCAGGAAGAGACAATTTTGACAATTTCTCTTTGACTCACTGGATGGAAACGCTGCTTTTAACAGACAAACAGAAAAAACAAACCATGTCTTGTCTAAAATGTACCTCACTTAATAATCACATTTGCAATGGGGTTCATGTGCCGTTTACTAAAAAATGACATATTTCAAAGTCAAATTTACACCTTTTTCAAGCACTTTCCAGATGCATTTTCTAAATCTTCCAGCAAGTGTGGCAAATTACATATTTACATACAGTTGCTCTAGTATTCTGAAGTATAGTATAGTATTTTAAAGAAAATCTTTGGACATTTGAACATTGAATTACTGTCATTTACTCTCCTAAATGTCATTTACATTCATTCATTCATTCATTTTCCTTCGGCTTAGTCTCTTTATTCATCAAAGGTGGCCACAGCAGAATAAGCCACCAACTATTCCAGCATATGTTTTACACAGCAAATGACCTTCCAGCTGCAACCCAGTACTGGGAAACATCCAAACACACTCATTCACACACATACACTACGGCAATTTAGGGTGTACTCACACTAGCTACAGTTGCCTTGAACCGTGCTGAAGTGCGACTGTCCCCCCTCCCCTCTCCCCCGACGGCCTGCACTCACATTGCATCCGAGCCAGAGCACGCTTACGTCATCGATGATCCAACTGTTCAGCTTAACAGGAAGAGAAGCGCTCTCGCTCAGCACAGTGGAGATTGCTTAAGGCCCCGTTTACACTACGTTGTAGTTTTAAAACGGCGTTTTAGAATAAAAACGATCCATATCACGTTTTCCATATCAAACTTGCGAAGTCTGAACGTACAAGGAGAGAATGCAAGACTGAACTTTGTGTACTTAATATTGAGCAAAAAGCCCCAATCAGATAGGCGAATGTCTGCAGCCACACCTCCGTTTTCAGATGTCTCTGTTTTCCCTCATCCACACTGACACGGAGCAGCAGCGTTTTAAAATGAAAACGGCCTTTTCAGCGCTTTCAAAAAGCTCTGTTTTCGGCGTTTGAAAACTCCGCCGTAGTGTGGACGGATGGCGTAAACGTAGCACAACTTATGCGTTTTAAAACTAACACCTCTTTCAAACGGGCCAGGGCCGGCCAGCTGAACTGGTTGAGATAGCATAGTGTGAGTGCACTCTTAGTTTCTTTAATTCACCTATAGCGCATGTCTTTGGACTGTGGGGGAGAACATGCAAACTCAGAAATGCCAACTGACCCAGCCGGGACTTGAACCAGCGATCTTCTTGCTGTGAGGCGACAGTGCTAACCACTGAGCCACCGTGTCACCAAGTGCGCTCGTTTTTGCGATTGTTTTAGAACCTCCGATTGAGTTGCTTATGGGAGAAATGACTAGGAATAATAAACGGCAGAAAATGGTCAAACTTCCTGCTTTACAAACAAGTGTGTTCATGACTATACATAAAACAGAGAATAATATAATAAGAAAATATCAGTTTGCAACATGAAGGAGCACAACGAGCTGTTTAAACGTCTAAAAGTCAATGTAAGTGAATGAGACCTGAAGTCAGATTCCAATGGTTGCGCCCGCTCGTACCTCAAGAATAAAGTGAATACAGTATGAGATTTTGGACACTGTGTGTGTTTATATGCGTAATACTATAGCGGTCAGGATGTCCCACCGAGAGATTGACGGTCTCGTAGAGTCCTTGCGCTCTGATGGTGCCTCCCAGGATGGCCTGTGCCACAGAGATCATGACGTCGGAGTGAATATCAGCACCGTCTCTCCTGAAGATCGGACTCTTCTGGACCTGAAAGCACAGACACAGTTATGCAGGATGGATGAGATCTGAAACTGCATAATCATAGCAGGCCACAGCACAAAACGCTCCTGAATATTACGCTTTATTCAATTACAAATATTATTGGGCATTCAGACAGGATGTATCTTGTGTCAGAAAATTGAGCTATTCGCACACAATTAGACGCTTGAACATTTTGAGTTTACTTGCTTCATCAAAAATGGCTGACATGGATTTTGTTGAGAGCCTTTGTTACGAACGCTAAATGTCCAAAACGCACAATTCTCTCAAAGTGCATCGTTCGCGTTGCGTCATTCAAGGTAACGTTTTTGCATATACTTAACATGTAAATCACTCGCGCTTAATGCTTCAAAGTGTAGTGTAAATGCACCATTACAGTTTCTTGGTTTAATATGTTTATTAGGGCTGTTTAATATAATATATATATTAAGGACAATATAAAAAGCCTATCGTTTCATATTATACTCTATCGTTTATTTCGTTGTGTCGCAAAATACACTGTTTACAGTAATACTTTTTCATAATTTACATTAGCACAATATTACACACCATTATGGGGACGCAGACAGAAACATGAACAAAAGCATCGCGGGAAAGTTGCCGTCTTGAAAGTACGATGTTTCCATCTTGCATTTTATTTAGTGATAATATCTTTGCTATTATTGAGTTTATTGATATTATTGAGTGAGATTATGTTGGACCTGTGACCATTCGTTTTTTGAAAGGGGTTTCATATTTACAGACATGATATGTGAATAACCGTCTGTAAACCAGGGGTAAGAATGAATAAATTAAGCTATTGAGGTTGCATTACATGGACATCGGAAAATTAAGACCCGTTTAAAATGATTTAAGACCTAGAAACACAATGCTTCAGTGAATTCAATACTTTTTGAAGCCTACAATTTTTCTGTTTTTGATTTTTTTATTCCTTTAGTTTTTAAGACCCAACAGAAACCCTCCCTATAACTCCAAGTTGGTTTAGGTTTATTTGATGCAGTAATGTACTCACTCTGAATGTAATGAAGATCTCTTTCTTCCCAACAGGCATTCGCACCGTCTGCCCATCCTCAATACCTGAAAAACAGCAGCAAAAATACAACCTCAAAACTCAACAATCCCAATCTCTGAAGCCAGTCTCACATCAACATCGATAACCCCAGTGAACCCACCAGCAGGAACGGGCACCGTGACAGTTTTCCTCTGTTTGGTTTGTCCAGTGCCTCGACAGGCGATACAGGGCGATGTGATGACCGAACCTCTCCCTCCACAGCGCCGGCAGGTGGAGCGCATCACGAAGGGTCCCGTGTTCACCGTCTCCTACAGGGACAGACACACCAACAATTCAAATACAGGTTTTTGCATTCGAATGGGTCTTTTTTTCACAAATTAGACAAATATTCAAGTATGTTTTTTGACAGGCTAACTCACCATGCCGGTGCCGTTACAGTTCCCGCAGTGCTGGACTTTAGATCCAGGCTCATGTCCTCTGCCATCACAGCGCTGACATGTGCCCTCGATGTTCACTGTGATCTCCTTATTCACTCCTTTAGCAGCCTGAGCGAATGTCAGCTCCATCACATACTGTTAGCAAACACAACAAGGGTTTATGCACTGTCTAGGGATTTACGATTTCCACAAAAAATGCTGAGAGATTCACAAATATGGAATGAAATTAATTGCACAGATTTTTTGGGCCCTTTTCATGCTTTGAAGTAGAATAGTAGATATACGACATCAATAGTAGATATCAAAACCGTGGTGGGATCGGCAAATGACATTGATGAGGGAATTTAATCATGAAATCAAATATGGTGGCACAATTGTTCAAATTCAAATCACAATCTGCCAAATTAAAGGCTCAATTCATCTGAAGAATGGATGATAAACTACTGTTTAAATATTTCGAAAACTATTGATTAATTAAAATGAAATTAAGGCTGCGCGATAATGAAAGAAAATGTGTCTTGCATTATTAGTTTTTCGTAGATTTTCTTTTCTAAACATTGAGCCTCCTGTGATGTGACTACTGTGGATAAACATTGTGATATTGACTCTGAAATTATATATTATGCAGATATGAAATCTGTAAAAAAAAAAAAAAGAAATTCCCATATTAAATTGTATTGTTTGCCCCTGTAATTGTGATTTTATTTACTACCTAAAGTCAATTACTATAATTATTAATATTATTATCTTTGTTGTTAATATTATTATTAATAACCACAATTACTATTATTATTTAAATCATTTTGTAATTTTAGTACATTTAAAACAAAATACATTAATAAACATTTACATGATTTCATTTAAAATAATTATTTGAATAAAGATTATAGATTTTTTTTTTGCATAAAACACAATTATTGGGGAAAAATTATTTATATTTGTAAATATATTTTCCCCCTGGCAAATTATGTTTTTATATTTTTTCACCTAAAAATAATTTTCCTCTAAAAGATTAAAATAAATAAATAAGTTTTAGGGGGAAATTAAGGTATTACGGGGTATATGGATTTTGGGAGAGAAAAACAAAAATTCTATGGAATTTAAGGGAAATTTATATATACACGCACGCACAAACACACACAATTATATTTGTGCATTTACATTACTTTAGTTTAGTCAGTACTGAAGGCAAATCTGGAGCTAATCTAACAAAATAACTTACAATAATGGTTCAAAAATTAGTCGCCCAAATTTATATGGTAAAAATATTATGAAATAATGGAAAATATTAAATAACATTTTCAAAAATAGCAAAAATCAAAAGAAACAAAAAATATATACAATTTTGTGTGAAATGTTGTAGTTTGTAATTTTTTTTTCAATATTTTGCATGAATTCAAATGTATTATCTTTCCATTTCTAAAGATGTTCTGTGACTAAAATATTATTTAAATAAATATATCTGCTTAA
>CAIGQW010055694.1:854022-879869 GCA_903798125.1 Danio choprae | reverse complement strand
CTAGAGGACGCTCTCACTCGCACAGCTGTGATTTATCATGAGCATCTTGTCAGGGAAGCTCGGTTGTGTTATCAGTAGTAAATAATTATAGGATGTAGTAAATATAGTAAATTATAGGAAATACTGTGAAAAATTCCTTGCTGTTAAACATCATTTGGGACATATTTGAGAAAGAAAAGATTTCACAGGAGGGCGAATAATTCTGACTGTATATTATAGGATCCATGAATGTTTTGCAGGAGCACAGAAGCCCGTTTCGACAGCCAGATGTTGTACTGTATTTGATTGCTTTCTATTGACTGAGGTGGGATGAAGGGTTGGCTGTTGCTGTGTTTTTGGTTGACGGGACAGTTACAAGATCATCTGCTTTCAAGCTGTCCAACAGTCTTACATTTTCCCTTATGTTAACATCAGCGTAGACAGCAGTTAATGCTTCAGCACGCTCCCAAAAATAAAGCTTCCACTGACCCTTTTTCCACCAAGACCATGCCAAACGACGCTGGAAATTTAAAACCACCTTTCCACTCTACGAAAGACTGCTGGAAAAACTAGACCGCTGCCATTCATATTCAACAATTGATATTATTTACAAGCTATTTATGCTGTAAATTTGTGTTTAATATTGAGAGATGCATTTTTGGTGATGCAATATATGTCGCGCATACATAAAAAACAATTCTAGCAATATTTTTCAGCTGATTGTGCAACATCTCTGTCTCCATTGGAGGTGTCAGTGTCAGTATGGTTAATAAAACACTATAGTATTTACTATGAATTACTTCATGTGGGTGTCTGACAGCTGAAAATAGATCTGGTAGCAGATGGTAGATACTTTTTTTGTTGATATTTGTTTATGATATTCGTTTTCACATTCTGATTCCAATGCCTAATTATCAAAATGACTGTAATTAAATGAAACATTCTTACCAATAAAATATGATGTGTTCTTTGGAAGAGTGCATCCTGATTATATTATACTGTCATTCTGGCATTATATAATGAGTAGCATAAAATGGTCTTAAAATGACAATAATATTGTTATAATTTATATATATAATAATATTATCGCAATATATTTTGGTGCAATATATCGCACGACAAAAAACAGATATCGTGACAAGCCTATTCCTGCGTTTTTTAGCTGTACGTCAGATCTTAGAGTTCAAAAACCCGCCTGCTGTTTCATAATCTGCTCTTTTCTGTTCATATCAGAGCAGAGAGAGAGTGAAATCTGATGCTTTATCAACACTGTTACTCTCAGTTTCAGTCTTTAAGATGCCGGGCCAGGAGCCGAGTTGTTCTGTCTTTAATTGCGGTCCAGAACAAACTGGAATCAAGAAGTAAATTGAGGGGAAAATGCAATCACCACTTCCTTTTGCTAGCACAAAAAAAGCAACAGGTCAGCTGTTGTCTGTTATCTGAAAATGTGTAGCACAACGAGCCAAGAGAGATAATGCTGGTTCTCTCGGTTCCATTCAGATCGCAATCTCGGTCTTTGGCATCGGCTGCGACACAAACTGACGTCTCACTGCATTACCACGTAAATATCAGACCTACAGGGAATATTTTTGACGTTTTAAATGTTTTGATATTTGTAAACCCTTATTTATTTATTTATTTATTCATTCATTTTTTCATTTTTTTTATTTATTTATTTATTTATTTATTTATTTATTTATTTATTTATTTATTTATTTATTTATTTATGTGTTTGTTTCTTGATTTACTTATTTACTTTTCATTTATTTATTTATTAACTTTTTTCATGTATTTATTGATTCATTCATTTATTTACTTGTTTATTTATTTACATCTTTATTTATTAATGTATTTATTTATTATTTTATTTATTTACTTGTTTTTTATTTAGTTTATTGTTTTCTTTTCACTTATTTATTCATTTATTTACTTTTTTATTTATTTATTTATTTATTCATTCATTCATTCATTTATTCATTTATCTATTTACTTGTTTAGTTATTTACTTTATTGTTTATTTTTTTATTTATTCATGTATTTATTTATTTACTTGTTTGTTTATTTATTTACTTTATTATTTACTTTTCACTTATTAATTAATTAATTAATTAAATTAATTTACTTGTTTGTTTGTTTGCTTATTTACTTTTTGCTTATTTTTTATTTTCTATTACTTTATTTACATATTTATTATTCATTCATTTTTTACTTGTTTGCTTATTTGTTTACTTTATTTATTTACTTTTCACTTATTAACTAATTTTATTCATGTATTCATTCATTTATTTACTTGTTTATTTGCTTGTTTGTTTGTTTATTTACTTATTTACTTTTTACTTATTAATTTTATTTATTTACTTTTCCCCTATTTACTCTATTTACTATTATTATTTACTATTATTGTATTTATTTATTTATTTATTTATTTATTTACTTACTTTTTATTTATTTATTGATTTTTTTTATTTTATTTATTTTATTTACTTTTCCCCCTATAAACTGTATTTACTATGATACAGTCACTTTTCCTGTACTGAACCCGTTCCACATGTTGGACTGCAGCTGGACTCACTGGTTGTGGGTTAATGGATGGGTGGTTTAATTGGTGTGGAGTATAACAGTCATCATCCTCGTTTCCCATATTGAACTGATTTCAATCTCGGTTGGAGCTTGTTACGTTCTCCAGCCCCATCCCCGTCCACACCCCACCTCATAAACATAATTATAATGACTTTAATTGGACCTTCTGGCCCGGTTGCAATCAGTGAACTTTACCATTTGGCTCAATTGCAACCAGCTTTTAGAGTAAACATTGGCACCAAGGTTTCACCGTCCAGCCACTTCTCCGGAGATTTATTTCCTCCAGGATATGAACTCAGGGTGGACAATCACACCTAGACAGCCAATTGATCATCCAATATGGAGTTCAGTTGATGTTTGCTTCTTACAGGATGCTGTGCTATGGATGAAATTCCGAAACTTCTCTGCGGGAGGTTGAGGTTTCTCTAGCTAACTGTTTGCAGTTGCTGCAGATATCCACAAATGTATGCATCCATGCGTGCTCCTGACATAGAATCGCATCAGTCTGTTTCCAACTGTGAGGCATTTGAGATGTTTAAGTGATTTTAAACCATGCGTTAAACCATGCATTTTTTTGAGTCATGTATCCAGTATTGTCAGTTAAATCAATAATATCACTGAGTATTAAGTGTATTTTGAACCCCAGCTAAGCCAACCAAATGTAAACAAGTACACCAATTTCTGGATCTCCATGGGATTCTTTTCATGAAGGATTATACACTGCAATTCAGCACATATGATTTTATGCACATTCTTAATGCGTATTTGTAGGTTTAAGCATTGCTAGTCACGCAAACTTTGGGAAATACTAGACAAAATTTTAATTCTGCTCTAAGGCATTTTGACAAGTATAATAGAGTCATTATGTAGCTCAAGACATTTCAGTGTTTATTCAGTTCAGTGAAGTTCAACAGTTAGCAAATAAACACAGAAGACAGCTGTGTCCTTATTTAGCTCAAATGAGTTTAGCCCATGAATGCATGAACGTTTCAGCCATCAGTATTACATATTCAGATCTATACGTGACACTGGACACCAGTCTTATGTTGCTCCAATATATACATTGTGTTGGTCAAAATCTGCAATTTTTTTAATCTTTTATGGCAAAAAGTAATTAAAATACAAGTTCTAGTTGGACTTTCTGGGTCTACTTGTTTAAAAGATATGAAAGAGAGAGTTAGAGAATAATGGAGGAATGAATGAAAAATACTGGAGTTTCTCTCTTGGTTTGATCTGCGTTTCTGCCAGAGCTGTCTTCAATATTGCCTGAATTGACGAAAAGTACAGACAGATTTTAATTCGTCGTGTAATTCTTACTAGAAAGCACCTCATTTGTATTAGTTTTATTTTTCGGCTTGGTAAGGATCCTAAACACACTGCTAATGGAATGAAATCATATTTGGAGAGAAAAACAGCTGATTAAGCAAAGACAGTCATGAAATGGCCTCCACAGAGTCCAGACCTGAATATCATATACAGTATGTATAGGCAATATTATAGGCAGTATGAGATTCACCTGGCGAGAAAAGATAGAACATGCTAAATCTAAGGAAGAAATGTTGAAAGATGCTTGATATTAAATAGCACATCATTTCAGAAAAGACTCAACAAAAACGTTCAAGGTGCTAAAGAGGTCACCTTAAACACAGGCTTTTGATGCTAGTCTTGATTCCAAAGGTAATTTTGTTCTAAATATAGTGTACATATTTCCCATATTTTCTGCTTGTATATTAAAGCTATAGTTCAGCCAAAAGTAATGACTCTGCACTTGCTCCATACCTTTTTAGATAGATAAATTTGTGCAAAAGTCTTAGCCCCCCAAAGATGGTGGCGGCCTAAGACTTTTGCACAGTACTGTATTTTCTAAATCTTCTACTCTGAAAGTATAACAAAATGAAATGGTTTATTCCAGTCCAGGGGTGGTTTAGTCCATAATAGCAAAGTACATTTTGCATTTGGGCCGGATCACGTTCTCAGAGTTTCATTTGAAAGTTTACCAAGAACACCTCTTTGAGCTAGTCTTGGTATGCTTGTTTTGAACAGCTTTTGGTGCACACCCAAGTACGATTGGCGTTTTCACACCTGCCCAAACGAACCACAGCAAAAAGGCAAACGAACTCTGGTCTGCATTTCTGGGGACCAGAAATGCAGTATTCGCAAATCCACCATAGGCCGCTGTGTATGTTTTCTGATGATCTCAGATTTCTCTCGTACGTGTCTAATCTAGAAAAGAAAAGCTTTTGTGGCTGTGATTTTACCACATTTTCAGCCTGTTATTTGTTGATTTTTGCTTTTGTTTTACCTGGTTTCTGGAACTGTTCTACGCTGGACTCAAAACCTGTCGTCACAATCCACTCAGCTCTGTATCCCAAGTCCATCGGCATACGTGGTGAGCTACTGGAAAAAAGGAACAGAAGTTGTTGCGGTGTCATACCGCCCCATAGCATTTGTTTTACAGATGAAATGAAGCCAGACGTAGCCCCAGGTACATATTTGTGCTTTCCCAGAAATGTAGACCTGGGTACGTATCCACAATGAGCCTGGGTTGCAGTTATGGCAGGTAAACGTAAAGTTGCGAAGAGGTCCTTACTGCCTGCTGAATTTTATGCGCTCTTTGTTTACTTCCATGTATTGCGGACATGAGTTTCTTGTGCATTAATTCTGACCAATCAAAATGCAGTTCAGGAAATTCGTCTAGCCATTTGTCTGGTGTGGATGTTGTCACGTGACTTCCTTTTGGCTTGTTTTAACTGGTTCGGTTCAGAGCAGTCGGTAAGGATGCGTGATAGCAGTTATTTTCTTTCCTATCCGATAGCAAGTATTGCAAGACAAGTACCATCGATATCGATAGCGATACCTTATCGATACCTTATTCCTTACGGATAACAAAACTTTAATGAACTATTTTATAGTTCTTTTACAGTGGAAGAATATTATAGTTCCCATTCCTGTTCCTATGTATGTAAATATTTATATACTATGAGGCGCTATCATTACTATTATTAAGATAGTCTAAAATCAGTGATCACTCATTAAGAAAAAACATAGAAGGGATCGATACTTCTGTTTAATGATCAATTCTTTTGATACATTGCCAGTATTGAAAAATAACGATACTTTAGGATCAATTCGCCCACCCCTAGCAGTTGATCTGGTGTGAAACAACCAAAATGGCTGAAAAAGGCTACAATGTTTGGTCCGGACCAAAGGAAACATACTACAGGTGTCAAAGCACCCTAAGTGTCTTTTAAGCTCCAAGCCAAAGCCCAACAAGAACCCCATCTCCTGGATCTCCATGGGTTTCTTGTATGGAGTATTGAGTGTTTAACAGGGTCTCTGAGGTTTGGGTGGGGTTTGTTATTTTTTACTTGCCCATTTTCTCTGGCCACGGCACACTCAGGCATCTGCTGTAATGGATCCACACTGGCTTTAATCAGTCGGATTGAGGAGCCTCACTAATAAACGCTCTGCCTCCCTCTTTCCCGCTTCCCAAATCAAAGCCAGATGAAGCGTCCAGGCCTGGATTACCAGCAGCTGCACTCCCAGCACCCAGCGCTCCAGAAAAATGGTGAACGCTGTGTTTACGTTTGGCGTGTGTTGGGCCGACTGTACAGTAGTTTCATTTTCCTCCCTCGGCGCTCTTTCCTGCTGTCAGTTGACTTTTCTTTTTGAGCCGCTCTGAATAGATGGAGCCGGATTCCTCAGGTGCTGCGGTCCGGCTCAGATCTGATCCTGAAGGTCATTTTGAGATTCACATCCCAGGTGTTGAGGTGAAACCACCACCATTTTCATATTTATTGGTGTAATGTGAGGAAATGTAACTATATAGTGTAATGTGTATATATTTTTTTGTGTATTTTTTTCCCTTCTCATTATTACTATTGTTATTACATCATGATATTATTATTGCCTTTATTATTATTGATATTACTGTTCCCGTCATAGCAGAATATTACCTTTTGGAGTTGAAAACGTAGCTTGAAAAGGTTTCTAGTGGCTGAGGTGGAAAAACTGGGGCTGCCAAATGTGGTACAGTACCACGGTTTAATCTTTTCTCCTTGCGCAGGCTGTCAGGAACTCACTTGTGTTTTTTTTTTTTGTCCCTCTCATGTCTGTGTTTTTTTTACCTGATGACCTCCATCCTGAGCTCGAACGCAATGGGATTTCAATTAAACGGCACATGCCGAGGACTAATAAAGAGCTCTCGGGCCTTTCTGAAAGATGGATGTGGAAATATTTGACAGCTGGTGGTTAAAATCCCCCATAAATCCCCAGCGTTTTTTGTATCCAACCTGCAGGTATTTTCAAAGTGTCGGTGGAATAAAGTCCCTTTTTGTGTCGTTAAAAAAAAAAGTAAAAGAAGAAAAAAAACACTCCCTTTTCCACCTTTTTTCCAGCAATATGTGGTTCCCCTCTAAATAATACCAGCTCAGCCGAAATAAATTCCTCATTGAAAACCATATTTGCTGGAAAAAAGGTGGAAAAGGGAGTTTTTTTCATCATCTTTTATTTTTTTGTTCAACAACACAAGTGTTGACTTTTCATGTATTTCTTTTCATCCAACTTTTTGTCAACATTCATTCATTCATTCATTCATTCATTTTCATTTCGGCTTAGTCCCTTTATTAATCTGGGGTCGCCACAGCGGAATGAACCGCCAACTTATCCAGCATATGTTTTACGCAGCGGATGCCCTTCCAGCTGCAACCCATCTCTGGTCTCTGGGAAACATCCATACACACCCATTCACACTCATACATTACGGACAATTTAGCTTACCCAATTCACCTGTATAGCGCATGTCTTTGGACTTGTGGGAGAAACCGGAGCACCCGGAGGAAACCCACGCCAACACAGGGAGAACATGCAAACTCCACACAGAAACGCCAACTGGCGAGGCTCGAACCAGCGACCAGCGACCTTCTTGCTGTGAGGTGAACGTGCTACCCACTGCGCCACTGTGAGGCCTGTCAACATTTTAACTATTATTATTAACTAATTAATAATAATAATAATAATAAACAGATCCAAACAAACCAACACACAATGCTCACTTTAGATATTCTAAAGAAGAGAAGAAAATATTAATTAATAAATGAAAAAAACAAACATTCAGTAAATAGATTAAATAAATAAATAAACAAACAAAGTCATTACTTAATCAGCAAACAAATAAAAACAACAAGTAAATAAACAATTAAAAATCATTAATAAAAAAAACTAAAAACTAAAAAACATTTTTTATGCATTTTATGTTTACTTAATATTTAAAAAAACATTTATTCATATTACAACTAAGTAAACTAATAAATTCATGAATTAATAAACAAACAAATAAATTAACAAACAATAAATAAATTATTTACATTTTTTGAAATTGTTTTATGCTTTTTGTTTAATTAATATTAAAAAATGTTTTTATTTATATTTATTACAACTAATAAACAGACAAATTAATTCCTGAATTAATAAACAAGCAAATAAATGAACAAACAATAAATAAATTCGTGAATTAATAAACAAACAAACAAATACATTTAAAAAAACAACTAATAAGTTAATTGATTATTAAAACAAACAAATAAATAAGTAAATAAATAATAAAAAATAATTAATAAAGAAACAAATAAATAAAAAAAACTATGTTTTATGCATTTTATGTTTTATTAATATAAAAAACATCCATTTATATTTAATACAACTAATAAATAAACTAATTAATTAATGATTTAATAAACAAACAACAAATACATTCATAAATTAATAAACAAACAAACAAATAAATCAAATAAATAAACAAATAAAAGTCATTTTTGGTGCATTGAAAAAGAACTTAAAGTAAAAGAAAAGCCCTCCCTTTCCCACCTTTATTTTCCGCAGTAAATATGGTTTTAATGAGGAATTTAGTGATTTTCTGCTGAGCTGATATTATTCAGATGGGACTTCACGAACTGTTGTGTTGCCAGCTTTTTCTTAATAGTTTGTTTGATGGGAATTGTTTTGTTGCTGTGTTTTGGCTGTCTGTTAAATGGGTTGATTATGGTTTTGACTTTCTCATTTGTAGTATCATGTTGAAAGAGTCTGTAAATGCATAAAAGCATCTACCCAGGTGCCTCATATCTAGCTGTTAATGCTCATGTGTTGAATGCATCTGCTCATGATGACATTCACTGGGCTATTTCTAATGGAGTATATATCAGATTACAGTGGTTTTATTTTATTTTTAAGAAATGGATATTATTTCAATTTTGATTACAATTGGTTTATGCGTTTTATGTTTAATTAATATTTTTTATTTATTTTTATTGGTAATATATTTGTGTATATATAACTATTTAGGGGCCTCACGGTGGCGCAGTGGGTAGCACGTTCGCCTCACAGCAAGAAGGTCGCTGGTTTGAGCCTCGGCTGGGTCAGTTGGCGTTTCTGTGTGGAGTTTGCATGTTCTCCCCGTGTTGGCGTGGGTTTCCTCTGGGTTCTCCAGTTTGCCCCACAAGTCCAAAGACATGCGGTATAGGTGAATTGGGCAAGCTAAATTGTCCGTAGTGTATGAGTGTGAATGGGTGTGTATGGATGTTTCCCAGAGATGGGTTTCCCAGAGTGTTTTTGATAACTTACAATATGTGTGTTACAGTGCTGTAGAGGAATTTTGGCCCACTCCTCATTGCAGAATTGTTGTAATTCAGTCACATTGGAGGGTTTTCGAGCATCAGTCACCTTTTTAAGGTCATGCCACTGCATCTCAATTGGATTCAGGTCAGGACTTTGGCAAGGCCACTCCAAAGTCTTTATTTTGTTTTTCTTCAGTCATTCAGAAGTGGATTTTTTGGTGTGCTTTGAGTCCTTGTCATGCTGCAAAACCCAATTTCGATTCAGCTTGAGGTCACTAACAGATGGACGGACATTCTCCTTCAGTATATTTTGGTTTCATGGTTTCATTTATCACAGCAAGATGTCCAGGTCCTGAAGCAGCAAAGAAGCCCCAGATCGTCACACTACTACCACCACAACATATTTTACTGTTGGTATGATGTTCTTTTTCTGAAATGCGGTGGCAAATTTTTACGCCACACATAATGGGACACACACCTCCAAAAAGTTCAACTTGTTTTCTCGTCAGTCCACAGAGTATATAAATTTCTCACGCGGATACGTAATTCCACATTTGGTGTAAAGTCATGCCACAGCATCTCAATTGGATTCAGATCAGGACTTTGACTAGGCCACTCCAAAGTCTCCTTCAGCCATTCAGAAGTGGACTTGCTGGTGTACGTAATTCCACATATGGTGTGATCTCAGTGTTGTTATTTTGTACTTTGTGATATATATTATGGTCTATAGAATATACTGAAGGGCAGAATTGCAGTAGAGCTGGTATCTGAGCATGAATGTGTTCCTCCAGAGTGTCTGTGGGTTGGTGTGTGAAATGGTTTGGATGTGTGTGTTGAGCGTGTGTTTCACATTAGTGCTTGGTTTCCTTCACTGCTGGCCTACAGTGGCCAATAACTGCTGCCAACAGCCAGTGCCACTTTAATAGGCCAAACACACACGCACTTACACACACCGACTTCTGTTAATACGGAGCTGAAGTAAATGTAATAGCATTTGAAAGGTTTGCAACATGGAAAAATGGTTTTTCTGAAGCAACATAATTGAATCCCTTGAAATGATTTGAATATAATTTAGCATTTCAAATTATTGAAGAGCTTAAAGAAAAGCAGTCTTTAAACTTTTATTCCAGTTCAGCAGATCTCACAGTTTTTTACTTTTTAATACACGCACACACGCATACACGCGCACACACACACACATTTTGTTTTTACAGTGGACATCAGTGGCAACTACACACAGACACATTAAATTGACCCGCATAATCACAAAACCTCATTATTATTATTCATCATTATATGCACATTTTCATATAGTTAATAAAATCCCAAAAGTTGTTATATATTTACAATTATATTTCAGTCACAGTAGTAACATTTATTATTATTATTATTATTATTATTATTATTATTATTATTATTATTATTATTATTATTATTATTATTAGTATTATTATTACTATTATTATTAGAATTCATTCATTCATTCATTCATTTTCTTTTCGGCTTAGTCCCTTTATTAATCTGGGGTCGCCACAGCGGAATGAACTGCCAACTTATCCAGCATGTGTTTTATACAGCGGATGCCCTTCCAGCTGCAACCCATCACTGGGAAACATCCATACACACCCATTCACACTCACACACTACGGACAATTTAGCTTTCCCAATTCACCTATACCGCATGTCTTTGGACTTGTGGGGCAAACCGGAGCACCCGGAGGAAACCCACGCAAACACGGGGAGAACATGCAAACTCCACACAGAAACGCCAACTGACCCAGCCGAGGCTCGAACCAGCGACCTTCTTGCTGTGAGGTGATTGTGCTACTCACTGCGCCACCGTGCTGCCCCTATTATTAGTATTATTATTAGTATTAGTAATATTGGTAGTGGTGGCGGTAGTAGTAGTATTGCTAGTAGTAGTATTGGTAGTAGTAGTAGTAGTAGTAATAGTTTGTTTGTATACTTTATTGTCCCCTAAGGGGGAATTTTTTTGTGGACTCATGCGCATTTCAGCATAGCCTGATACAGTAAAGAATTAAAAACATACAAATAAAAACACATGCATAGACATAAGCATTACTGATTAGTGCTCAACAATCTGATTGACACTGGATTAAAAGTGTTTTTGAGCCTGTTGTGCTTGCATCGAGGCATTTGGTATCTTCTGCCAGAGGGTCGAAGAGATCATAACATGGGAAGAGTACATGAGATAGACTGCTCAGAATTAATTTAAAGTGCATTGTTCGTATAGAGTCTGAGTGCTGGTAAAGGTTTTAGCATAGCCAATTTATGTTCATTGTTAACTAGCTTTTTACTAGATTTATAAGACTTGTATCACTCAAGTGTAGCCAGATTGAGTGTGTTTGGTTGGTTGCAAGTCAATAACAAATTCTAATATGCTACTATATATATATATATATATATATATATAAACTAAAACATTTGTAGCCTATTTATTTAACTATCTAATAATATGGAGTGTTTATTTGCATAAAGCAGAATTTTACTCTGCCAGACCGCTGACCCATTTTTTGGGTTCATGATGCACCAATGGGGAAGCGTTGATCTGGATATGCTCTCTAATAGATTGCCAAACCTGATGCCATAAAATTGTCCAGCTTCCTCCTGATTTACATCTGTTACTGGTCTCTGTAACGTCAAACACAATCACACACAGCTGTCTGTTCTGGAGCCACAGTGACTCACTGTTACTCTCCACATTTACAGCTCGCTTTTACTCTTTTTATGACTTTGAGATTCATCTGTCCTTCACTGTTATTGTCTTATTTATTTATTTATTTATTTATTTATTTATTTATTTATTTATTTATTTGTTTGTTTGTTTGTTTGTTTGTTTGTTTGTTTGTTTGTTTATTTGCATGCGTCTTTTTAACAACATTTAAATGATAACAATAACAAACACATTTATTTATTTATTAATTTATTTGCATCTTTTTGTCAACATTTTATTTATAACAAACCCATTTATTTATTTAATTGTTTATTTATTTGTTTATGTATTTATTTGCCCCTTTTTGTCAGCATTTTATTTATAACAACCCAATTTATTTATTTATTTGTTTATTTATTTGTTTGTTTGTTTTTTTATCAGTCATATTTGTTTAAGCAATGACCATTTTAACAAAGCTAAAGAAAAGAAGAAAACAATAATTAATATACTAAATAAATAATTAATAAAAATAAACAAGCAGTAAATGAGTGAAAATAAGCAAACAAACAAACAAATAAATAATGAAACAAATAAATACAAATTATGAATATAAATAAAAGCCAAGTATGACGTTTGTATGCAAACAAACAAACAAACAAACAAACAAATAAATAATTAAAGTAATTACTAATATATAATTAAAAAATAAATAAAAATAAACTTTACTATAACAAACACAGGGCAGCACAGTGGTGTATTGGGTAGCACAATCGCCTCACAGCAAGAAGGTCGCTGGTTCTAGCCCCGGTTGGGTCAGTTGGCATTTCTGTGTGGAGTTTGCATGTTCTCCCAGTGTTCGCGTGGGTTTCCTCCGGGTGCTCCGGTTTCCCCCACAAGTCCAAAGACATTCTTTGGTCATTCTTTCATCTCTTTTTTCATCAGGGGTCATCACAGCAGAATGAACCGCCAACTTATCCAGCATATGTTTTACGCAGCGGATTCCCCTCCAGCTGCAACCCATCCCTGGGAACAAAAATAATCAAACAAACATAAACAATCAAATACATAAATAAATAAATAAATAAATAAATAAATAAATACAAATTCTGGATAAAAAAATAAAACCAATTAGGACACACTATAACAAACTGTATTTATTTATTTGTATCTTTTTGTCAACATTTTAACAATGACCATTTTAACAATACTAAAGAAGAGAAGAAAAGCTAAATAAATAAATAAACAAGCAGTAAATGAATGAAAATAAGCAAGCAAGCAAACAAACAAATAAAAAAATACAAATTATGAATAAAAAATTAAAAACGATACTACCATAATTATATTTAACTCCAAATGCTGCTTAAAGATGCATCAATAAAATCCAAGTAAAAAGTCCAGACTTGACAAAGAAGGCTCAGTAGATGAAACTCAAGTTTCCCTAATAATATTGTGCTCGCTGTTATTGTCATTCAGAAGGTGCTAATAGGCAAAAAAACAAGAAAAAGAAAAGATATTGGCGTCTAATGGTGTTTAATTATCCGTAGAGTAGCAGATGTGTATTACTATCATTTACAAAAGCTTCTCAATTACATCAACAGTTTGACGTTTAGCGGTTGATGGCCGTTTTTTCCGATGGACTTTTTCTTGGCTGTGGTTTTGTTTCAGGTTGAACTTCACACCCGTGCACTGTGAATTACTTTAGACGAGTGGACAAATCCTCAATCAGGTCCTCTTGAAAACTTTTTGACAGAATAATGGCCGTAAGTCATTGGCCTGCCTGCTGTCCAGCGAGAGCGGAAGAAATTAGGACTTTAATGAGATTCTTAAATTCATCTGCATGGTGGGACGCGGGTGGAAATTCCTCACAGGGATTGAAAAGGAAAGCTGGAGAGCTGCTTTTGAAAGAGCAGCAGTGGTCCATTCAGTCCCTCTGTTTTGTTCATCCGGCTTGCAATACATTTCGTAAGAATGTCCAGTCAGTTTGTGGCTTTGTGCTGGTTTAAAGCATGTGCGTTTGTTTTTACACACGATTAATTTGTGTTGGGATGACATGAATGGATTAAGTTAACAAATTTAAGTTGATTGAACATAAAACAATTAAGTTGTTCGCCAAAAAACTCAGCTCATTTTAAATAAGAAGTTTGAACAAGCAGCAAAAGTCATTTGTTTGAGTGCATCTCACCCTCAGGATCTTCAGAATAGGGTTATTTTAGAGGCAAGACAATGCAGGAAAACTGCACAGTTTCACGATACTGCACTTTAAAAAAAAAAAAAGTTGAGTTAACTTAAAATTGTAAGCTTTTTTGAGTTGACTCAACTTTTCACCCAAGTAAAACAGAAAATGTCTTTTGCTTCTTGTTCAAACTACTTTTTTAAAATGGGTTGAAACAACACAATTAAGTTGTTTTTGTAACAACCAAATAGTTTTATGTCGAATCCACTTAAATTTGCAAAAACGATTAAGTTAACTTAATCCATTTGTGTTGGGACAACATTAAGTAATTGTGTATAACCCCAATTTTTTTTACAGTGTACTGCAGTTGACTCGATTTAAGTTTTTATGTAACAGTGTGAAAAATATAGTTGTTGAGTATTGCGATAACGATATTTCTCACGATATATCATTTCCCTAGAAAAATGCTGTTAAGGTTTAAATGGATTTAGTTATTTATTTGTTTGTTTGTTTGTTTATAATTGTTAATTGTTGATGGTTATAATTTTTTCTATATTTATTTATTTTAAAACAGGTCCCATCTGATTGGTCAAATTTATATAAACAACCAATGCTTAAATGTAATTTATCAGACATATCTATGATATGTATATATTGCATGTACTATTATTGCGATAACAATAATTTTGCGATATATTGTGCAGCCTTAGTAAAAAATATAATTATTCATTTATAGGCTTAGATTCAAGTTACAGCTGAAGTTACAGTATCTATTGTAGATACAGTTTTCGAAGGCCTTGTTTGAGGATTTTATGTGAAATCCTGTAAATGCAAAGTCAAGAAGCAATTTTAGGGTTTATTAATCTTTATTAACCCCAGAATAATAACCTTTATTAATCTGGGGTTGCCAGGGCGGAATGAACCGCCAACTTATCCAGCATATGTTTTACGCAGCGGATGCCCTTCCAGCTGCAACCCATCACTGGGAAACATCCACTCACACTCATACACTACGGACAATTTAGCTTACCCAATTCACCTGCATCGCATGTCTTTGGACTTGTGGGGGAAACCGGAGCACCCGGAGGAAACCCACGCAAACACGGGGAGAACATTCAAACTCCACACAGAAATGCCAACTGACCCAGCCGGGGCTCAAACCAGTGACCTTCTTGCTGTGAGGCGATTGTGCTATCCACTGCGCCACCGTGCTGCCCTGTCTTATTTATATTGCTAAAAAAATCAACTTGCTTGAAATGTAACACTACATGCACTATAATGAAATAATCTTAATCTTGTTAAGACAAAAGAAATCTTGTTTTTGCTTAGAAATAAGAATATTGCTGCTTATACCCCATTTGGCAGATTATTAAATTTGTTTTAGGGAAAAACTCACTTAATTTCAACATTATTTCTAAAAACAAGACAATATTTGTTTCTTATGTAGAGAATGTCTCTTGATTTACACATTTTTAGATATTTGGACTAGAAACAAGACTAAAACTCGAAGTAAGAAAAGCAGTTTTTTTGCAGCGTATAAAGAAGTATGAATTTGACATAATTTAACGTGTCTGGCTCAGATTTGTATTCATATTATCTATCAGTCTTGACTTGCGCTATAAAATAGATGTATGTGAATATACACGCGTACAGCATAAGACTCAGAAACGTGCACAAATCACAGCATTACGTCCACATTCCAGCGTGATTACAGTTTTTACTCCTCTGCTTTATTGCACACGCTCCGACTGCCAGGCTAGTTTTATATCTGAGCAGTGACTTTTATTTCACTGCGGCTGACTGCACTTTACTGACCTCTGAATCAGCTCCCGGGTTATGACATCACAGCGCTCCTCAAAGCCCATTGGCTCTCGGTGATGACATCGGAAATCATCTTGTACTCGGTTAAGACATCACAAACGGGAGATCAGCCACTGTGATGAACAGACAGCATTTTCTGCTTATGAGCAGCACACACACACACACACACACAGCTTTTTTGATGCACATCTTTGTTTAAGACCTGTACAAATCCAGTGAATAGCTTTTTGTGTTGTACTGAAGTGTGTGTGTTATGTTTTGTTCAAACTCCGTGATCCTGCAAGCGTTCATCATTAAGTCTGACCTTTTCTTTCCTCCTGTCCAGTGGATTTTATGCATCTCGAGTCTCCTCTTATGCCTTTACTGTCGTTGAATTTGTTCTCCAAAGTGTGTTAGTTATGAATATACACTGTAAATAATCCGTTAATTAACAGGTTCTGTATTTCACGATTTGTTTCGGGTTATTTATGCTTGTGAATTGTATTATGGGACGTTGAACCCTGATCCCTGGACTTTTGATGATGAAGATTCAATTGTGCATTTTATCAAAGTGACTATTACTGAAGTTTTAGTGGTTTGAAGCAATATATTGTATAAGAAATAATACATAATGAAATATAGAGTCTGTAAAATAACAGAAAATGTACTGGCAGTTTATTATTGGGTTTTTGTACTGTAGGGGAGAGCAGGGACGAAAGTAACGTGGGAAAAGCGATTTTCTCAAAGCCCTGACAACATTTGCTTTCCAGGCTATAACAGCACATTCAGCAAGCAAGTCTTAATAGAGCTGCCAAATATCAGCTGATTTCGGGACCGTGTCCCATGGTTAGGTCAGAATTTCAGTTTTTAAGTGCAGAAAGTAAATTATTGTAGCGGTCCTTTTTTCCTTATTACAAGTCATGTTTCACTTTTCGTGCATCACAGGAATGATCAATCCACAGGTTATTTAGTGTTATAACTCATCCTTGAGTCTGCAATGTCTGAGATTTTCAGTTTGAAAGTAAATCAGGTTTAAATGGCAAGAGTTCCTGTGGGGACGAAAGTAACACTGTTATTTATGTCCCACTGCTAATAGACAAGTCTTATTTTTCACTTCCACATCAGAGTATGCAGTGTTTTGATTCAGATGTTTTATAAAATTAATGCATATTGCCAATAATAATATAAAATATCCAACAATTGTAGAAAATGTTGTATTGCTTTTGAAACATTTGATGGAACTGGCCCTATATATATATATATATATATATATATATATATATATATATATATATTCCAGCAAAACTAAAATAAATACGACTTTCTCAAAAAAAAAAATTATATGATGATGAAATATAATAGGAAATACTGTGAAAATAACTCTGAAATAAACATTGCTTATAAAAAAATTAAAGGAAATGCATTTCACAGTATGGCTAATAAATTTGCCTTTATTATATTTGACTTTTAAATGTATATGTTTATATTATTATTAGTTATATTATTATTTTATTAGTGCCATGAAAATAAATGCTTTGATTGTGTTATACAGTACCAATAATGATGGTAATTTTTTTTTTCATTATTCATGTCTGCACGATTTGAGAAACTGAAAGTGTTTATAGACAGAAGGTTTCTTTTCATTTTGCTGAGATTGGAGTTCATCAGTGGCCGTTTTGCTCTGACGCTCCTTTACCTCGTTTGTGAATGTTTGTCTTGTCTTGGTTCATCTTCTGGTGGGTTTTTCCCCTCTTTACGTATGTACCACTCTTCTTGTGTGCTGGCAGGCGGTTGCCAAGCCCACTGAAGCAAAACCGCTCCATTTGAGCAGGATGGAAAATATAAGAGGTGAAAACAGAAAGGCTTCTTTTTAAAGCAGAAAACCCCTGCCGTCCAGCGCGCACACACACACACACACACACACACACATGCAAAAAATATATTCTTTATAATCACACTTGATGAAAAACAGTCTGCAGAAACACTTTGATTGACATTCTCCCTTTGTACGTGTCATCAGAGGGGGAAAACCCAGCCCACTAGTGACCATCTCTCCCTCATTAGCATAGACAGCCCTGAGTGAGAAGCAGTTGTCTGTCATTAGAGTTTTCACTCTTGAGTTGAGTGGACATTCGCGCCGTGCAATCAGGAACTTGCTCTTGTAGGGGCATTGATGTAGGGGCAGTGATTATGATGTAGCACCTGTTGTTGGTGTCCCGAGGGGAAATCCTCTTGCCGACACCAGACAACAGCTCATCAAACTGGGCTGGGCTCAGTCTGAAGCACCGCTGAAAGCCTCCATCATCCAGGTATAGTTTCTGGAGGAGTTGATAAACACACACAGAGCTGGGTGCACCTCTGAAAGGATCTAGTGCACTCAGACTCAGCGCCGAACAAATCTACGCTGTTTTTCAGCCTTCCTAAAGCACATAAACACAGCTACCCTCTCAATAAAATCCATGTTTTAACAATGTTTTAACAAAGCCATTTAACAATGAAACTAGAGTCACCGGGCAGACAGAAGACCCGCCCATGATGTGAATCCGCATCTATTGTGAAGTGAATTTCATGTGCTAATGAAGCTAATTTGACACGCAAATGAAGCGAGTGAATTTTAAATGTTCACGCGTCTATTTATGTAACGCATGCCACGTCTCATGTGAACAGCATGTTTGCTTCACTTGTTTTAACTTCTTTATATTGGAGAATTAAAGGCATAATTCAGCCAAATATTAAAATACTGTCGTCGGTTACTCATTTGTTCCAAACCAGTTTGACTTTCTGAACACAAAAGAAGATATTCATTATATTTTGAAAAGCAGAAAGCCCCTACTGCCCAGCACACACACGTAAGCAAACACGACACGCGTTTCAACCCGTACTTTGCAAAAAACCACCTTTCTGGAAAAGGCCCTGAATAAATAGACACCTATCCATGTGAGCGAGTACGGGAAATGAAAAAAAAGAAGAAGCTGGCAGCGGCGGCTGGACTGTTGACCTTTCTGCGGTTCTTTTTAAATTACATCTCTTCAGAGGTAAGAATGCTGCGGCGGGAGCTTGAGTTTCTCTCCGTGGAGATGGATTTAGAAGCTGCTGTGGTTTTCTGGATGGCGAGGGGCATTAGGGCTGATCTGCAGTTTCCAGCGGGGTGGATGGGCGACCCGTGGCGTCAGGCTGAGAGGTGGACGCCGTGCGGTGCCGGACGGGGCCTGATTTACCTCACTCCTTTTGAGGGCTTATTACAGAGCAGAGGAGAAGGCCTGAACCACACACTCATGGCCTGGCCATGCCGTGGGCTGATCGTGGCCTTGAGTTTACACACAAACACGCTCTTAAAATTCTGCAGTATTTTCCATTTTGGGTTTTCTGGCCATGTTTAGAGATGGAGATAGCAGAGAGAGGGTTGTTCAGCGTGTGCTAGCTGCAAGGACACGCTGTTTTTAAGGAGTTTTTCTTATATCAGGACACACTTTTGAGAAGATTCATGTTTGAGAAGTAACAAAAAATTAAGTTTTTCCATATTGTATCTTGAATATTGCAGATTTTCTTATGTTAACTTCTTAATATTGGTGCATTAAAGGGATAGTTCATCCAAAAATGAAAGTAATGTCATAATTTACTCACTCTTTACTCGTGAGTTCACAACCTGTTTGAGTTTCTTTCTCCTATGCACAAAAGAAGCCATTTTGTTGGAAACCTAAACATTGATTTCTATAGTATTTGTTCCGTGGTTACAGGTTTTTAGCTTTCTTCAAAATAGATTCAACATAAAGTTTTGGAACCACTTGTAAATATTAATTACATTTTCAGTTTTGAGTGAACTATCACGTTAAGTGTGTACTCACAATAGGCTATCCGAACCATGTTTAAGCGCATTTGACCCCCAAATCCCGGTTCATTTGACTAGTGTGAGTGCTCCATACTGCGACCTTTCAACGACTGTTCCATATGGATTTATAACTCACTCTTTTTTGTCAATGAGCGTAAACTGTTAGTTTATTGAAGATTCATGAAGGCTGATTTATACTTCACTGCTTGATAACGTTGATGATTGTGGGCTGGGCCGAGAGCCGTGGGAGAGGAGCGAGGCCGGTGGCTCAAGTGTTTATCAAGTGTTGAGTTCCACGAAGGAGCTCCAGATGGATACTTTTGTTTTGCATCTACTTTATGATTAAGATCATTGCACGTTCGCTGGTTCCCGCCTCTTTTTTCCTTGAATGAGTGTGAGTTTGACCTACTATTACAGTAAGTTAGAATTACAGTAAGTTAGAAACACATTTTATGAGCGTCAAATGTGGTGGATCTGCTCAGGAAAATATTCGACCCTATGTCCCAAACAACTCAAAAGAGTCCCATATGACTAAATGAATCTTCCTTCTCCTGAGCAAGAGCGCTTCTCTTATAGTTTTCTTTAAAACAGGCGATGACGTCGATGACGCGAATGCGCTCGGTCACAGAAAGTAAAAATGCAATGTGAGTGCGGTTTAAGGTAATCGTGCCTAGTGTGAGTACACCCTATGACAAAATACACTTCTAGATATAATGGAGATCAGAATTTAAAAAGAGCAGAGGAGACTAGCTATATATCTTAAGTTATCGTTTACTACCTTTTTCAAGCATGTTTGAGTTGAATTTGTCTTTTGAACACAAAAGAAAAGAATTCAGAAAACTGGTTAAGATTAACCTCCATAGCATTTGTTTTTCCTATTGTTGAAATGAATGGCTACCAGTTTCCGGTAACAGTTTTGGTAACACTTTATAATAACTACACACTATGAATCATTATATATTAGCATATAGTGAATTCATTATTTGTTAAGCATTCTCTACATTAATAGATGTTAGTAAGGAGTTTGCAGCTACAAATGCTCTATTCTTGACTTATAAGCACATTTATCACTTTCATAATTTGTGACTGATTGATTTTTCGTTACTAAATTAAGTATCGCATTATTTACCAATCATTTGTATTTAAGAGAGTTGTTTTTTTGTAAGATCATTCAGAATGAGTTCGTAAATGTTTAATAAACTACTGAAATCAACGCCTATATATCTTATTACTCAGGCATATAGTGATGGTTATATTTAATAAATGTTATATGTAATGTATGTTAATAAATGCTTCATGCAGTTTTGTGACCTAATCTAAAGTGTGGACTATTTCTGCTTCGTAAATCCCTTATAAATGACAATTAAAGGCTTAGTATCATGAACAATAATCTTTGCAGTTTTATCTAAAAAATATAATTACTGTAAAGTTTAAACATTGCTGATTAACAGAAGTGTCAAAATACAACATAAAATTTGATAAAAACAACAACAATATAATACGTTAACAATATAATATGCAACATTTCAATGTTATTTAGCGATGTTTAAACTTCACAGTTGGGTAGCGCACTCGCCTCACACCAAGAAGGTCGCTGGTTCGAGCCTCGGCTGGGTCAGTTGGCATGTCTGTGTGGAGTTTGCATGTTCTCCCCGTGTTCACGTGGGTTCCTCCGGGTGCTCCGGTTTCCCCCACAAGTCCAAAGACATGCAGTACAGGTGAATTGGGTAAGCTAAATTATCCATAGTGTATGTGTGTGAATGGAAGTGTATGGGTGTTTCCCAGTGATGGGTTGCAGCTGGAAGGGCATCTTCTGCGTAAAACATATGCTGGATAAGTTGGCGGTTCATTCTGCTGTGGCGACCCCAGATTAATAAAGGGACTAAACCGAAAAGAAAATGAATGAATGAATAAACTGCACAGTCATTTCATTTTAGATGAGGTTGCAAAGATTTATTTTTCATTTGATACAGTTTCATTTGTGTATCTTCAAATGAATAGATTGTCGTTTGTGTTATTTTTTTTCCTGTTTACAATATAACCGAGCCTCTAATTGTCATTTATAAGGGATTTGTAAAGCATAAGGAGTCCTCACTTTATATTAGGTCACAAAACTGGATGAAGTTTATTAACATACAAATGAACTATTAATGTATGCCTGGATAATAAGAAATATAAATGCTACTTTGAATAGTTTATTAATCATTTACTCGTACATTCTGAACGCTCTTAAAAAAACACCAACTATGCTTAAATAACTGGTTTGTAAATAATGCTATATATATTTTAGTAATGAAAAATGAATCATTAATAAAGTATGAAAACACAATCATTAAGCACATTATACATTTTTCAGTCAAGAATACAGCATTTCTATACAGTATCTGAAGTTTAGTCTCAAGAATACAGTATCTGCAGTTATAAACTGCTTACTAATCTATTACTGTAGAGTTCATGATTAACAGATAATGAATTAGCTATTTGCTAATGCTTATGGTTCATAGTGTGTAGCTATTATAAAGTGTTACTACAGTTTTCATAATATCTTCCTTTGTTTTCAACATTAAACAGAAATGAATAAAGGTTTGGGACCACTTGAGCGTGAGCTAACAGCGAGTACATCTTTCTTTTTTGGTTGTACCATCACTTTAAATGTACTCAAAAATGATTTTGCTGCTTGTTCAAACTACTTATTTAAAACAAGCTGAAACAGCACAATTCTGGAGATTTTTTTTTTTGGGGGGGGGGGGACCACTTAAATTGGTTAAGCTAACTTAATCGATTTGTGTTGGAACGACATTAATAAATTGTGTTGAAAATGTGTGTACACTGTAAAAAATGCTGGGTTCCACAATCTATTCATTGTTATCAGTTTTACACATTTAAGTGGATTGAACTTAAAACAATTAAGTTGTCCCCCCCCAAAAAACCTTAAGAATTGTGTTGTTTAACTCATTTTAAATAAGTAGTTCAAACAAGCAGCAGAAGTAATGTTTTGAGAGTATATTTTATTAACATTTGTTTTCCTCTTCCTCATCAGTGTCACTTTTTCACTCAATCTGTCCGTTGTCCTTGTTTAAACAGCTTGTTAATTGTCTCATAAAGCTCGCGAGTTTCCTGTGCTGCCATTCAAGCTCTCTGAGTGCATCAGTCTTCAATATTCAGACTCTTTCTGAGCGTCTGGTTTGTCGTATGGAGCTGTTGTGTGATTGTGAAGTGGTCGTGTGAGGTCAGACCTGGTCAAAGGTCACGTCTCCTCCTATAAGACGCTCTTTATGAGCAGTGTGGTTTGGGAGGGCTGTCGCCGCGTTTGTGCTGGATTTGTTTGAGATTTATTTGATGTTACGGCCCACCCATGGATGTGTTTGTGCAGTTCGTTCCGCTTAAAATGAATGGGGATCCTTTAAGCTGTTGTGTGTATTTCTAATGTATGTGCTCGGGGTGGCCCACGAGTTCAAGTGTTGATTTTTCGGCTATTATGTTTAATGATTAATATTATTGCAAATGAAGTTTAGTCTCAAGATTTCCCAGATGATATTAATCTGACTCTTTAAGTAATGAAGCTGTTGTCTTGAATGGTTATTTTGAACAGTGTGGTTACACTGATTTACTAGTTGTAAGCTTTATGCATTTGATTCACTAAAAAGAACCTGTTCATGAGAGCCATTTGTTCAGGAAGTGGTCAGTAATTATGATGTGTTTTTGACTCACTTTAAAGAAATGGCTCATAAATGGCTCATTTGTTCAGTAAATTTATCTTCACACACTGGTTGTGCAGTGTGTTAGCCATTAACACACACCCCAACACCCCAAGACTCATTCTTTTAGGAATCGGACTGTGCAGATCAGATTTTTTGATTCTCTAATAAAATTAAACTGGATCATTTAGTCATTTATTTCGAAATTGAACTTCACGTCTTATACTATGTGTGTTGGTGTCAAAAGAATAAGTTCATAAGAGTCATTCTTTCAATGAACTGGAGTAAACAGATCATGCTTTATGTTTTGGATTCATTAAATAACATTCGTTAAAGTCATTCTTTTAGAAATCAGACTGGTTGTGCCGAATACATTTGATTCAGTAAAAAGAACCAGTTCATACGAGTATTTATTCAATAACACAGATGATTCTTCATGTTTTTGATTCATAGAAAAGTGCCATTCATTAGAGTCATTTATTTGCATATCAAAGTAGTCGTTCTGAATACATTTGATTCACTGAAAAGAATCATTTCAAGAGTCTTTATTTCAGGAGCTGATCTAAACACATCATACTTCTTGTTTTTGATTCATTAAAAAGAGCCATTCAATAAAGTACTTCGTTTGTAAATCAGAGTAGTCATCTTGAATAAATATGATTCACTAAAAAGAATCAGTTCATAAGAGTCTTTATTTCAGAAACTGATCTAAACAGATCATACTTCTTGCATTTGATTCATTAAAAAGAGCCATTCATTAGAGTCATTCTTTTAGAAATCAGAGTAGTCATCCTGAATACATATGATTCACTAAAAAGAACCAGTTCATATGAGTTGATATTTCAGGAACTGATCTAGACAGACCAAACTTTGTGTTTTGGATTCATTAAAAAGAGCCGCTCGTTAGAGTCATTGTTTTGGAAATCAGAGTAGTGATGCTGAATACATTTGATTCACTAAAAAGAATCAGTTCATAAGAGTCTTTATTTCAGGAACTGGATTAAACGTTAACGTTTGAATTCATTAAAAACAAGTTCATAAGAGTCATTTATACAGGAATCGGACTAAACTGGTTGCTTTTTTCCTTTCCCTTTTATTCGATGAATACAACTGACTGAATGGAACCAGTTGTAAATAAAAACTGGTTTCTGGTTCCCAACCATAATAATTCCTCATTCATTGGTTATTTTTTGTGTTTGTGAATTGGACACACGCAGCGCGTAATAAGAACATGAAGAAAAGCTCCATTGTCATGTGCAGGTGGAAGTGACCATACACATGTTTGTGCTGTTGTGTTGCTGGTGATTGTGTGTGTGGTCCAGACAGTGTGTGTGTGTGTGTGTGTGTGTGTGGAAGAACACACATGATTTTTTTGTGTACTATTCTTTCAGGCTTTGTTTCTACTGACTTGCTACCACTCCATGAGGCTTATGTTTGTGCTTCCATATAAAGTGTGTGTGTGTTCCTCAAGTCACCCGCAGTGCAGAAATGTGTGTCCCCAGGCTTCTTGTTGTAAATTGAAGGTAGGCAGTGGCACCGAGTTCACATCCTCCTGCCCTTCACAGGCTTTCTTTGTCTATTCATTTTTCAATAAAAGACTCAGAAAGAACAGGCTGAAGTTTGTTAATGAACTAGCGGTGCAAAAAAAAAGTCATACGGTCCTATTGTGCAGCAGAAAAGAACGCTTTTTGTGCACCAGTGTGTAAGAATTTCATTAAAAAGTGCTACAGTGTTGTGTCAATGTAATGGAAATATCACACTTTAAAGCTCAGCTTGTTAATGTTGAGTATTTATTGGTATTCATGCAACAGGTATTGTTGGAATGAATCTACTTTTTTGTTGATGTAGTTAATTAGTTCATTAATTCAGTTTATATTTAAAATATGTAAATTGTTGTAGTAATAGTTCTAATGATGATCAGTAGTTAGTATTTATAGTTATGACTTTATATTGATAAATACATAATAAAACAACATAAAATTATATAACAATAATAATAACAGCAACAACAACAATACGTTATAGTAATATTATTATTTTTATGATGATGATGATTATTATTCATTCATTCATTCATTTTCATTTCGGCTTAGTCCCTTTATTAATCTGGGGTCGCCACAGCGGACTGAACCGCCAACTTATCCAGCATATGTTTTAAGCAGCGGATGCCCTTCCAGCTGCAACCCATCACTGGGAAACATGATGATTATAATTTTTTTTTATTATTATTATCCATGATTGTTGTTGTTGCTATAATAATTATATATAATTATTGTCATCAATAATAATAATAATAATAATAATAATAATTATAATTATAATTATGATTATAAAAACAGCAACAACAACAATAATTTATAGTAGTATTATATTTTTTTATGGTTATGATTTATTATTAATATTATAATTGTTATTGTTATTATTATTATTATTATTATTATTATTATTATTATTAATATTATTATTATTATTATTATTATTATTATTATTATTATTATTATTA
>CAIGQW010055694.1:836110-847444 GCA_903798125.1 Danio choprae | reverse complement strand
ATATATATATTATTTTGGGGCTACACTTTGAGCCTTAAATGCAGTCTTTTAATATATGTCATCAAATGATTATTGTCCTAAATATGCCTGACAAGAGTTTTTAACATAAAGTTAAAGTCAGATTTATTAGCCCCCCTGTATATTTTTCCCCCAATTTCTGTGTACCGAAAAAATACGATTTTTGTTTTCAACACATTTCTAAACATGATAGTTTTAATGACGAATTTCTAATAACTGATTTCTTTTATCTTTGCCACAATGACAGTACATAATATTTGACTAGATATTTTTCAAGATACTAGTATTCAGATTAAAGTGACATTTAAAGGCTTAACTAGGTTAGTTAGGCAAGTTATAGGGTAATAAGACAAATAATTGTATAACAGTGGTTTGTTCTGTAGACAATTGAAAATAATAAGAATATTGACCTTAAAATGGGTATAAAATGTTTTAATTCTAGCTGAAATAAAACAAATAAGACTTTCTCCAGATTAAAAAATATTATAAGACATACTGTGGAAAATTCCTTGCTCTGTTAAACATCCATTGGGAAATAATTAAAAAAGAACATTTACAGGAGGGTGAATATTTTTGACTTCAACTGTATATAACACATGATTTTTTTGGGCTCAAAACATAAATCCATTAGTAAATTAAATACAAATAAATAATAACTGGTCAAATAAAATATGTTCTCTACCTGACTGAGAACTCTTGTTTTCGCCTATGTGTGTATATGGTGTCAGTAGAGTATTTCAGTCCAGAATGAACAGTAAAGCGAAGCTCTTTTCTTTTCCTCAGACACACGAGTGTGTGTTCATTCGGCGTCATCAGCCCACAACTGAAACCAAACCTCCACAAAAAAAACACAAGCAGCAGAACAATATTTACTCAGCAGTAATTTTCTGTGGAATTTTCTGGAAGATCATTTGAAAAAGTCAGCTCGGCTGTCGACAATAGGCCCTTTGAGCCGCTCGGTTTTTGGCACTCGGCCAGACAACCAGCTCTCTTAAAATCACTGGATAAAGGAGACCTTTTATTGAAGAGCTGGAAAACACACACACACACACACACACACACACACACACACACACACACACATGCGAATGTGACTGACGTGTGCTTGTTCACTTTCTGGCCAAATTCTGATGTTATTGTTCCCTCAGTTGGAGTTAATAGGCCGGGTTGTGTGAGAGATTTTAATTGTTTGACATGATTGCGCTCATTACTGATGGAAACGCTGTTAGCAATGGACAGCGGTGGGTCGGTTTATGTGTTTGTGTTGGTCTAATCCGCAACAGATTGCCGCTGGATGGCTGTGGATGAGCAAACTCTTCCAAATGTACCTGTAAAACAGGTGGGTGGTCAATTTAAAGGATGTCTGTGTTAACAAACAACACTCATTAGATTCAGTCCAGTGACGTCGGTGGAGGAGAAACAGCAACTATTAGATTAGTTTTTTTCAATAAAAATTCCTCCAGCTTTCTCTAAAATAGGGGAAATCTATTAGCCGTTCCTGGCGCTGCTACAATTCCCCATAAAAGCTTGCGTTTGCCGATGACGTTGAGGATGCGAACACGTTTAATCTCTCTGGAACAGAAAATCTATTCAATCTTATTGCAGAAAGGCATTAAACAAAGGCGTATGTTCGACGTCAGTACATCTAACCGACTCTGTTGGAGCAAAAAAAAAGAAGACGAGTAGTTTATTTATTTTTTATTTGCATATTTTCGAAAGTCATACATCATACATATACACACATTTCCGTATAGACAAAAGGAACGTACTTTATATATAAAAAACAAGGCTTCCCAAATGAAAACAGGGAAAATCAGAGGCAGATCTTATCAAAAATATTCACAAATATTTTCAATACTTCATACTGCTTTTGAGATTTAGGTTTGTTTTTTTTTCCAGTTTGGATATTCCAACAGCGAAGATGTTTTCGATGCAAAGTTTAGAAGATCGCAGATACATTTTACATGAGTATTATTTTTATTTTTGGAAACATCATTTGACAGATTGCAGAACAAGTGCTAAAATAGTAACACGTTTCCTCACAGAGGTGAATCAGCACAGCTCCCCACTGTCTCAGTTTGGCAATTTGCAATCAACTTTCTTGACTCTACAGTTTCTGTCGATTAAAATACGTTTCACAGGTATCAGTTGGTTTATGCTCTTTCATTTTTTATCACTACACTAATGAGAGGCTTTTGGTCAGAGTTGGAGTGTGTGCGTTTTTACTTCTTTTCTTTGGGGTGTTTCATGCTTCAAGCTATCCAAACATATGCTTTTAGTGTTTTTGAACGTATACACTTGTCTTAAGGCACATGGGTGTTGACTGCAGTTGAAAACCAAGTAATGTAAATAGTGCAAAGACTAATTGTGCAGATTGACACACAAGTCTATGGCAGTTCTTTTTTTGGCATATAAATAAATAATTGAAAAAGATGCCATCAATTTGTAGTTTCCAATAATATCTTTCAAGACTAATGTGTGTTTATAACCGAACACAATGTGTCGTAATCTGCCTTTCGATCATTTAGCTCGAGTTCTGTCTCGTTTTCTGGGGGTTATAGGGGCTAAAATATAGAGGAGGGATTTAGTTTCAAGTCTGGATACTGACTTTCAACTGCTTAGACTGTCTGACATTTCTAAAATAAAGCCTTTGATTCACTTAGTGGCACAAGTACATTTTAATCTTCAAAGTTTTTAATCTGGTGTTTTGTCTGCTTTTGTTAAGTCACGAGATATAGGGGAAGAGCAACCGCCTGGTAACAGTCACATATTTGTACAAAAAGCAATTACCAAAAAAAGTTACAGATAAACAAATGACAAACAAAGAAACGACACATATCAGTTACACACAGCATCACGGTTACTAAAGAAGTCCATATTTTTCAATATCTTCAATTGCCCACTCACATCTAGGGCTTTCGGTTCACAGTTAGTGGAGCTCCTCAGAGCTGCACACAGGTGCTACACTTAACAATTTCACCTACATTTTTTCAGTCAGCCATAAGTCCTTTTCTATTAATGGCAGCTATTTAAAGATCTTTGGTTGAAAGTTTGGCATGTAGAGTCTTTCAGATTATAAAAAGGCACTTAGGAAGATGTCATTTTGACAGAAATGCCCTTACAGCACCAGGAGTCACCTTAAGGCAGCCGTCTCTGGTGGCTGTCCTTTTTGGTACCCTGTAAGGCAGTATTATTCATGCTTTAGCATGCAAGTAAGTCACAACTTTCTCAGTCATCAGAAATATGAGGGTTTCAAACTGTTCATGTTGTTGTTAGCAGTACAATGCTCCTCCATGAGAGGCACCTTGTAGTCCAAGCCACCATTTTGCGCTGTTGACGGACAGGAGATAATCTCTTGCTTTTGGGGTAGAGCCCCATTGTCCAGACCCTCCAGCTCCAGCTGTGATGGATCACATTCTAAGTCCAGGTGTCCCTTTGATTTCTTTTTGTGCATGTAGCATGCTACGCCAACAGCCACGGCTACTAGGACTAGCAGAAGAAGGATGGCGACTGCAGGGATGAGCATCGTAGTGAGCTTTGGGTTCTCCAGTCGAGCTCCAGTGGGAGCAATTTGCAGGCTGATTGTCTTGGCTTCTGTGCACACTCTATTCACATCCCCAGATTCACCCAGTGGACTGGCACATACAGAATATGTTGAGTTTGGCTGAAGTCCACGCAGAGTGTAGTCCACATAATAGCGTGGAACGTTCAGTTGCTTCGGACGTTTATCTTGTCCAGAAAGGTTTATGTAAGTTAACTTAACTCCTCGGATGTTGGGGTGCATATCAATGTACCGATGAAGGTCTAAGTGTATTGAGGAGCTAGTTACCTTCTTTGCGATTATTTCAGGTTCTGGAGTGCTATCTGTAGGAAGTAATAGTGGATCTTCCTCATTTTCGCAATATGTACCTGATGTTCCAGGTACGCAAATGCATTCCACATGTCCTTCATTGTCCAGCCAACATGTTCCTCCATTTAGGCAGATTTTGGATGGGCAGAAAGCTAATCTCAGCTCTGGGTCGATACTTGTGCTGGGGGTGGGAGGTGGAGGGTCATTGTCAGTTTCAGTAGAGGGGTTATCACTAGGTTTAGGAGGGAGAACTGCATGAGTTGTACTTGGTACACTGGTGAATGGAGCTGGTGGTACTGCAGTGCTTTTTACTGTCCGAGTTGTAATGGTTGTGGTAATCGGACATCCAAATTCTCTGTGCCCGAGTCTTTCCAGCACCTTCCCAGAATTTAGAGGAGGAAAGTGGCAGCGCGTCTCTTCTGTCCTGCCCAACTGAATTTGCTTAGTTCGCAGCCAACTAGGAAACCAAGCCAGACTACAAAGGCAGTTGAAAGGGTTTTCTGCAACAGTCAGTCTTTTTAGGTGAGGTAAGAGCTGGGCTAAGGTCTCCGGCAAGCCCTGCAGGCTTAGATTGCTGACATCCAGCTCATGAAGCTCTGTGAGTTTCTCAAAGTCTTCCCAATTTAGAGGGCCCATGGGATTCCCAGCCAAAACGAGAGATACCAAGCCTTTTGCTTCTCGCAGTACCACTGGAAAGGCAGTTAACTGATTGTTGGAGATGTCAAGCTCATGGAGGTTCTTAAAGCTTCGTAAGAGCTCCTCGTTCAGAGTGCTAAGCCCCAGTCCTCCCAGTTTCAGTGACTCCAACTTAGGTGTCTGCAGGTCGCTTGGACCTGGTGAGGAGATACTGTTGAACCGTAAGTCTAGCAGAAGCAGATGGGGCATTTTCAGAGCAGGCAATATTTTCAGTTTATTTCCTTGCAGTTTGAGCTCCAGCAACTCAGGTAGTCCATCAAAAGCTGCAGGATGGATGCTCTCTATGAGGTTGCTGTAGAGATATAATCTTTCCAGAAGATCCAGTCCTGCAAAGCTGTCCCTGGAAATGTGGACGATCTGGTTAGCTGAAAGATCCAGGTTGTTGAGAGAAGACAGTGGTTCAAACACATGATCTGGCAGTTCGGTCAACTTATTTTGACTTAGATCCAGCATCTCCAAGCTGCCCAAATGAACAAAATCGTCTTGAGAAAGTGACTCAATGCCATTCTTGAACACGTATAGATTCTTAGCTGTTGTGGGTACTTCACTGGGCATTTTTGTGTCTTTGCGGTTAAAGCAGAATATGGAGTCTTGAACTTGGCAGGTACAGTTGTCTGGACAGGTGTCAGCCAATACTGAAGATGGTAAGAGTTGGTAGAAGAGGAGGGGCAGCAGTAGAGGAAGGAAGAGCTTCATGTTGCTGCATACATTCACCCCTTCAGGCCTGTAATGAAACAAGAAAAACAAGTAAACATATGCACAGTGTATCTTTAGACTTATTTAAACATAAACCTGTCTAGACACTTTGTCAAAGATTAGGAATGGCATGATTAGTTGACTTATGGTCTTTGTTTTCAGGTCATTTGCACACAGTTGACTGACTGATAAAGTTCTTTTTTGTTTCTCATTTCTTCTTAGCAACTTCAAGGCATACAGGAATGCATGCCATGGTTTTTGTTTCTCTGCTTTCCAAAGTCTGTGAGGTCAGCCTTTTTATGTGGGTTGCTTTAAACCAAGTGCTTTCAACAGATGATCAAAGGCAAGGTCTTTTGACACTTGTACTCAAACAATAGGTTGTAGCAGTGAGATACAGGCCTGCTGAAACCTTATACTGGGTGATATTGACCTTCTTATTCTTCACAAAACATTTTAAATTCCGAATTGCTGGCAACAGGCATCATTTCTTGGGCATCCTACTTTTTCAGGAATGATTGGATGTTATATAAGTGCACTAGTTGACATTGCCTTCCCTTTGCTTTGTGTGCCATTCCACTGACAAATAATCTTGGATAGTGATGCAGAGTATATCTAGATGTTATTGTTTGCGATGTTAGTCTATATCAAATTTTGACAAAGATTTGACCTTGAGCACCAGACACAGAGCTCATAGGATGAGCTCAGACACCTTTAGGGAGGAACGTGAGAGTCAGGGAGGAAAGCAAGAACAAGAAAGATAAAGGGGCATGAAGCTGAGAGTCTGAAGTGAGCAGGGGAAACAGTTTATCATTTGCTGTGAGATCAGTCGCTGTAGTATCTGGCCTTGAAAGGAGGGGTGGAAACATTTCGTTCTCCCTTACTATTTTCCTCCTTCTGTTTCTCTTTGGGACAGTGTGGGGGGTTTCTTGACAGAGGTTCACGCTGAGGTGAAGTTCTCTCACTCAGTTTTATTGGACAGTACAGAGAGATAGTGGGATCATTATGTTCCCTCCTGCTGCATTACTGAAGCATCACTCTTGGTGCCCTACCGGTGATCCTGTTATTTAGAAAACATCTTGTATTTTGTCCAGTGTTGGCTGACAGAAAGTTGTGTCAATGTAACTTTGTAAAGACCTTTGTAAAATATATATGTTAGTGCAAGGTGCATTCTTGCTGACAGCAAATGGAAGTCAATAAGTGCTGGCTCTTTGAGGTGACAAAGTGTACATAATCGCATACAGTCACTACTGGTGTTCCACAGGGTTCAATGCTGGGCCCACTCCTATTAATC
This sequence comes from Danio choprae, assembly GCA_903798125.1. Taxonomy (NCBI): domain Eukaryota; kingdom Metazoa; phylum Chordata; class Actinopteri; order Cypriniformes; family Danionidae; genus Danio; species Danio choprae. The sequence continues at coordinate 840,893 of CAIGQW010055694.1, read as the reverse complement.
ATTTATCTACTACCTCTTGGCAATATTTTCAGGAAATTTAGTGTCCAATCCCACTGCTATGCTGATGACACCCAGCTCTTTTTAAAAAAACTGGATCTTATCCCATTTTTTAAACTAAATAGTGACAAAGCTTAAAAAGTCCTGCTTATTGAGACTAAATCTATTCTGTCAAAAACTCACTGTAGATATTGATGACAATGCAATTTGTCCTTTTCAGAAGGTCAGAAATATGGGTGTTGTTGTAGATGACACTTTTTTGAAGGACATATAAATAATAGTATGCATATTGCATATTTCCATCTCTGTAGTATTACAGATTGTCTTCGTTCTTCTCTCACATCTAATAATACTAATTCATGCACTGGTCACCTCACACTCACCAAGCTTCCCTTCAATCTTTTCTATAAACTGGTTAAGCTCCAATTTTGAAAGGAATTATTACTTTATAGTCTATGACACAGCCCCAAACCAGTTTGTATGTGTTGCAGAAACTGTACACTTTGTCACCACCATCAGCAACACATTTGATTTCTTAAGTTCACTTAAGGACAGTCATCCCAGAGAGAGAGAGAGAGAGAGAGAGAGAGAGCAAGAGAAATATATGATTTGCCTGTCTTTTTTTTTTTTCCCTCTATGTCTAAAAAGCAGTGGAGCAGGTTTAGACATTCCTGTTGCTCCGTCCCATTGACTCGCTGGCTGTGATGCAAGTGTCTGTCTTTTGACAGTGGCTTTAGCTGCACTCTCTGCAAATAAAGTGGAAAAAAAGGCTGGCCTGCTGCCAAGCACACGCATAGTTGTCTGAAACTAATCTTCTGCTTATTACATGTGCGCTGTTTGGTCTGCCTGTGTTTTTTTTCTATTTAATGAAACTTTTGCTCAGCACAAAAGTGGAAAAATGTGTTTGAAATGCCGGCACTTGGGAAGAAGATTACTTACAGTTCAGAAGGCCGGTGTTTTGTTATGTTTGGGCTCTGATATCGATTCACTCGTGTTGGCTTTACTCTCTCTGACGTGTTTGACACCATATACCTGTTGTTCTAGTACTAGCAGTGATCTATGCTCATGGAATCAACAAGGGTGAATGAAAGAGTAATGCATGCACCATTCAGCGATGCGTGACGCTTTACAGTCGCTGAGACCTGATTAGTTGTTTTACTAGAGGCGGTGATGGAAAAAACATAGACCTTCCAGATAACCCGATAACAGGTGGAGCACAGTGGTTTATGGGCAGTTAATCATGAGGGGGTCATGGGTCATTGCTGTCCCATGGTGTTTGGCTCCCAGTGTACCGTGGGAATGTCCTCAATTGAATTCTGTCCGATATCAGAGGCGATCCAACTAAATGCAGAATTGATGTTTCAAAGTTGGAATGAAATAAAAATGGACTCTTCTTATTTTTATATGCTTGTTATAAACAATGTATCTGTGCACTTTATTATTTCAAAAAAATTCATTTGCCCTCAGAATCTTTAATTAAACATCATAACCTTCCCCTCGCCTTTCCTTTGAGAGAAAGATGAAAATAAGGCGTAAACCAAGGAAAGACGCAAAGATAAGCCAGCCGAGCATTAGGGTGGTGTTTTTAGACTTGAAGGGAAAGTGGATACAAGATACAAGAAAGAAAAACAGGGGCTAAGGGAAGAATGAGTCTTTCTGTAGCAGATCTGTAGTTTAAGGCCAAAGTCTAAGGGCTTCCCTCCCTCCTGGGCCTGGGCAAAGCCCTCAGACTGTGGCGTAGTGTTTCACATGTCAACACACACCTGCCGAACCCCAAAAAGGTGAACTGGGATCATGTAAAACCTCTGTCCAGCCTTTCTGAACTTTAGAGAAGCCCTGCTTGATAAGATCAGAGGATACCGTCTGTAGGGCACAAGCACTAGTGTCTGTTTTTATTAACTATTTTTAAAAAGCTAACATTATGAGAGAAAAAATGTCTAATTGTTATAAATAATGACAAATAAAGTCATATTTATGAGATCAGAGGTAAAAAATAATAATAATTATGGCAAAAAAATTTATAAATAAGTTGACAGGCATCATTTTGAGGTAAAATGTCTCGAGTCAGTCAAATAAATGATGGAATGACTGAATAAATAAATGAATAAATAAATTTGTCAAATAAAGACAAAAGGTCAATGTCAGTCAAATGAATGAAGGAATAAATAAATAAATAAATAAACAAATAAATAAATAAATTGTCAAATAATCGATAAAATTATGAGAGTAAAAACGTCTAAATGTTATAAATAATGACAAATAAAGTCATATTTATGAGATCAGAGGTCAAAATTAGTTTAAAAAATAATTATCGCAAAAAAATTAGGTGAATAATTTGACTAAAAGTCATTATTTTGAGGTAAAATGTCTTGAATCAGTCAAAATGAATGAATAAATGAATACATAAATAAACAAACAAATAAATAAATAAATTTGTCAAATAAAGACAAAAGTCAAAACTATGTCATTAATAGCTAAAATTATGAGAGTAAAACTGTCTAAATGTTATAAATAATGACAAATAAAGTCATTCAGAGGTCAAAAAAATAATAAAAAGACAATTATGAAACAAATAAACTCTGATTTATGAGATTTATGAGAAGTCAAGTTCAAAATATTTGTGTCATTAATAAGTAATGTAATCCTGAATAGGGCACAAGGATTAGTGCACACTATGATTAAGGGGAAAAATAGTCTATCGCTGTCTATTAAATGGTGTATAATCTAATATAATGTGTATCTCTTTTCTCCGTCAGTGTGTCACTGAGGCAGCTAGTGCTTTGCATATCCCCCCGCATGGGACCATTTCATTCAAAGACATGCATTTGCTATTGAAAATGTGTTGATTTAAATAAGACAGCTGTTGATAAGGACGTTATTGCTCGAGGCTCTTTACAGGAGAAAAAAAGCTCAAAAACAAAGTTGCCGGGAAGAGGAAAGTATTGTCTTACATGTGTTTCTTCATAGTCTTAAAGCAAAGAAAACAAGTGTGAGGTAATAGAAAGAGAGAGAGAGAGAAAGAGAGAGAGAGAGAGAGAGAGAGAGAGAGAGAGAGAGAGAGAGAGAGAAAGAGAGAGAGAGAGAGAGAAATGATGAGCGAATGCCAGGAGCCAAAACAATTAGAGCTCCAGCAGGCCCCGTCAACAGAGCTTATGTGCAGAAACACACTCAAGCGGGACTGAGCGAAACAAGACCCAGTCCCGCGTGTGTGTGTGTGTAAGACCAGAAGCTCAGCTTTAAGCCTGACTAACTGACCACTCAATGCTACACATGCCAGAGGCTCAAATAGCTGCCCGGCATTAGAATAGTTGCTCATAATATATATATATTGTATATGCAGTTGAAGGCAAACCTATGAGCTGGAAAATTGTAATTAGTTTACAAATATTTCCCAAGTGTTGTTTAACAGAGCAAAGGACATTTTCACAGTATTTCCTATAATATTTTTTTCTTATTATCTCTTCCGTTTTGCTGGAATTAAAGCAGTTTTCAATTTTTTAAGGTCAATATTAGTATTAATATTTGATGATAGTAACTGTGAAACAAACATCACTACTTGCTATACACTTTTTATAGACATATACACTTATTTAACAACATACTTTACATGCCAGTTTGCACATATACTTGTACATACACTTGTCAATCTGAATATTTGCATTCACTACTTACTTCTATTATTAAAATATATTTATGATCTCTTTTTGTCCTGTCTCTGTAATTCTGTTGCACTGTAGAAGCTTCTGTCACGAAAGCAAATTCCTCGTATGTGTGAACATACCTGGCAATAAAGCTCTTTCTGATTCTAATTCTGGTTCTGAATATAAGTATTAATAATAATAATAATAATATTATTATTATTATTATTATTATTATTATTATTATTATTATTATTATTATTATTATTATTATTATTATATTATCTCCAATAAACACCACTTGGGACATATTTGAAAAAGAATGAAATAAGCGTGACAGTAGTTGCTAATAATATATATTGTATATGCAGTCTTATAAATCTGTAATTATTTTTTCAAATATTTGAATTAAATGAGAGTTGTTTAACAGAGCAAAGGACATTTTTACAGTATTTCCTATTTTTTACTTGTATTATTTAGTTTAGTTTTGCTAGGATTACCCTCCTTAATAAAGGTAATTTATTATTATTTTTTTCTTATTATTTAGTTTAGTTTTGCTGGAATTAAAGCAGTTTATTTATTTATTTATTTATTTATTTATTTATTTTCTTCCATTTTTACCCTCCTTAAGAAGGGTAATTTATTGCATTTTTTTCTTATTATTTAGTTTAGTTTTGTTAGCATTAAAAAAATGTACATATACATACACATACATACATACATACGTACATATATATATATATAATTGGCTACAGAACAAATTAAACTAATTAACCTAATTCGGAATTAAATTACAAATAAATAAAAATAAATGAATCAAAACTTAAAATAAATTGAAATAATTTAAAACAAATGAATTAAAACAATTTATTGTATTAAAAACTATTTACAATATTGTTTAAAGCGCACATAGGCCGTGGGATATATTTGAAAAAGAATAAACTTTTTACTGGAGTGTTTTAATAATAATGTTAACATAATTTTAATAATTAAATAATATCATTTAAATATTTATGTCATTTAAAAATAATATAATTATGTCAAATCTTGAAAAAGTATTTATAAATATATATTTGTATATAATTGATCATTTTTTATATTTTATATTTATTTATTTATTTATCATTTATATTTTAATTTAATATTAT
>CAIGQW010055694.1:821938-833421 GCA_903798125.1 Danio choprae | reverse complement strand
GTAACGCCAAATAATAAGCAATTTTACAGTATAAAATTAGTGCTGTCAAATGATTAATCGTGATTAATCGCATCCAAAATAAGAGCTTGTATTTACATATGCGTGTACTGTGCATATTTGTGTGTGTGTGTATATATATTTATATATATTTATATGTATATAGATGGATGGATAGATACATACATACATATAAAATAAATTTTTATATCTAACAAAATGTCTATAAATATATCACTCACTATACTTTAACTTTATATAAATATATATGTAAATATTTTGTATTTGATATTTTATTTATATACACACAATATATACACACAGTGAGTACGCACATGCTATGTAAATACACACAGTGAGTACGCACATGCTATGTATAACTTTTATTTTGGATGTGATTAATCATTTGACAGCACTAATATATACATATACATTACATCTATGGAGAGTCCTCATAATCCATATATTCAGTTCAGTTGAAGTCATCTTTATTTCTATAGCACTTTTTTACAGTGTAGATTGTGTCAACATGGTCTGCGTGCCTGCGCACATCTGTATAAAAGAAATATTTATATCTAAAATAAATTATATATAAATGTAACTCGCTGTATAAAAATAAAAATATATCAAAAACAAAACCAAAATATTGACATATATATTTGTATCTATATAAAGCCAAAGGATAGTGAGTATCCTTTGGCTTTATATAGATATAAATATATAGGTCAATATTTTGTATTTGTATTTGATATATTTTTATTTTTAAACACACAATATTTACACACAGTGATTACGAACACATTATGTAAATACAAACTTTTATTTTGGATGCGATTAATCACGATTAATCGTTTGACAGCATAATTTCGGAGAGTCCTCATAATCCATATATTCAATTCCGTCCAATTCATCTTTATTTCTATGGTGATTTTTGTCAGTGTAGAGTGTGTCAACAATGTATGCGTGTGTGTAAGTGTGTGTGTGTGTTAAATTCCTCAATACCACCGTGACATTGGTTTAAAGTGACTGGACTTGTTCTGTCATTCACGCATTCTGCTGTTTTTGATAGCCATCGCTTCTGCAAACAGTAGATTATGTACAGTGCATCCAGAAAGTATTCATAGCGCTTCACTTTTTCCACCTTTTTTTGTTACAGCCTTATTCCAAAATTGATTAAATTCATTTATTTCCTCATAATTCTACACACAATACCCCATAATGACAATGTGAAAAAAGATTTTTTGAAATTGTTGCAAATTTATTGAAAATAAAAAACCTGAAAGATCACATGTACATCAGTATTCACAGCCTTTGCCGTGAAGCTCTAAATTGAGCTCAAGTACATTCTGTTTCCACTGATCATTCTTGAGATGTTTCAGCAGCTTAATTGGAGTTCACCTATGGTACATTCAGTTGATTGGACATGATTTGAAAAGGCATACACCTGTCTATATAAGGTCTCAGGGTTGACGGTGCATGTCAAAGCACAAACAAAGCATGAAGACAAAGGAATTGTCTGTAGATCTCCGAGACAGGATTGTCTCAAGGCACAAGGCTGGGGAAGGTTACAGAAAAAATTCTCCTGCTCTAAAATTTCCAATGAGCACAGTGGCCTCCATCATCCGTAAGTGGAAGATGTTTAACTACCAGGACTCTTCCAAGAGCTGGCCGACCATCTAAGCTGAGTGATCAGGGGAGAAGGGCCTTAGTCAGGGAAGTGATCAATAACCCGATGATCACTCTGTCTGAGTTCCAGCGTTATTCTGTGGAGAGAGGAGAACCTTGCAGAAGGACAACCATCTGTGCAGCAATCCACCAATCAGGCCTGTATAGTAGAGTGGCCAGACGGAAGCCACTCCTTAGTAAAGGGCAAATAGCCCACCTGGAATTTGCCAAAAGGCATCATAAGAAACAAAATTCTCTGGTCTCTTTGGAGTGAGTACCAGGTGTTACGTTTGGAGAAAAGCAGGCACCGCTCATCACCAGGCTAATACCATCCCTACAGTGAAGCATTGTGGTGGCAGCATCGTGCTGTGGGGATGTTTTTCAGCAGCAGGAACTGGAAGACTAGTCAGGATAGAGGGAAAGATGAATGCAGCAATGAACAGAGACTGGGGCGACGGTTTATCTTCAAGCAGGACAATGACCCAAAGCACACTGCCAAAATATCAATGAATTGGCTTCACAACAGCTCGGTAAATGTCCTTGAGCCCAGACCTAAATCCTATTGAACATCTCTGGAGAGATCTGAAAATGGCCTCATCCAACCTGATAGAGCTTGAGAGGTACTGCAAAGAGGAAAGGGCAAAAGCTTGTGGCAAAAGCTTGTGGCATCACATTCAAAAAGACTTGAGGCTGTAATTGCTGCCAAAGGTGCATCAACAAAGCATTGAGCAAAGGCTGTGAATACTGATGTACATGTGATTTTTCAGGTTTTTTTTATTTTTAATAAACTTGCAACAATTGCAAAAAATCTTTTTTTACATTGTCATTATGGGGTATTGTGTGTGTAGAATTATGAGGAAATAAATGAATTGAATCCATTTTGGAATAAGGCTGTAACATAAAGAAATGTGGAGAAAGTGAAGCGCTATGAATACTTTCTGGAAGCACTGTACATGCAGCAGCAAACACAAACCTGCAGCTCTACAACTACAGCATCACACACAGCGGCCAACAGTAATGCAGAGTGCAACCCTAGCGGATTTCTCAGAAAACTAATTCTAATAATTTTGTCTTCAGCTGTATATTGTCCATATTCATCGAGAAATGGATAAAAGTATGAATTATGAAGGCGGACTGTAGTCATCAATATGAGGTAAATGCTTCACATTCTTGGTGCTGGATGTCATGCGTTTCTGTTGTTTACACATGCAGACGTGCTCATTGTTGGCGCGCAGATGAGAATGAGTGGAATCTGGTCCTCTTTCATCATGTGACACATTACCGTAACACTTCAGAGTGTCGAAGAGCTGCCTGATAAGTGTTAAATCACAGAAACATGCATTAGCATTTCACTTCTTCAAATGGTCTGCTGTATGAATTAGGGGTGCAACAAAGACTTTTCACGGTTCGGTTTTCTCTATTTATTTTTTAATTTATTTATAGATGACCATAAAGAGAATCTGGAGCTGAAAAACATGAGTGAGGTTTTCATATCTGAGATCTGTCGCACTTATAATGTGGGCAACAAGACATTATGCAATTCTGAGTGTGTCTCACATGGGTGAGTGGGCTTGATAAACCACCTGTATAAAACACACTCTTTCATCTCTCTGACACTTTAACCGGCACTTGCACCAGTTTTGCACATTTGCACCAGACACTTTCTTACAATCACTCAATTTCTGTCATGAACACTCTCTGGATTTAGTATTTGTAATGAATAGGTATATGGCAATGTTGATGTATTTGGTCTTGGCGGTATAGATCTGCTACGCCGCTGCTGTTGCTGCTGCTTTGATTATTATGGCAGAGTAAGTACCGAGACCTGCTACTGCCAATATATACACAGACATGCCGTCTGAGAATATAATATGCTGCTGCTGCAAACATAGGTTCGAGTTCCAGCTGGGCCTGTTGGTATTTCTGTGTGGAGTTTGCATGTTCTCCCCATGTTGGCGTGGGTTTCCTCCGGGTGCTCCAGTTTCCTCCACAATCCAAAGACATGCGCTATAGGTGAATTGGGTAAACTAAATTGGCCGTAGTGTATGTGTGTATGGGTGTTTCCCAATACTGGGTTGTGGCTGAAAGGGCATCCCCAGTGTAAAACATATGCTGGAATAGTTGTTGGTTCGTTCCACTGTGGCGACCTCTGAAATAGAGACTAAGCCGAATGGAAATGAATGAATGAATGAATGATATCATGTAAATATCTCTAACAAAACAATCTAAATGTGTATATATTGGAAATAAAAGGCCTACTGTAGATTAAGTCTTCATGATATTTACCAGGTTTATTTGTTTCTGTATTGGTTTATTGTACTTGTTGCTGTTATAAGCAGAGATATGATCTGGTCACTCATTGGTTTGTGTTCCTCCAGATTCTTCAGGACCTGTTATTGTCTAGGAATGTTTTTCTTCATGTGTTTGTGATGACAGCATCTGGAGTGCTGCTTTTTTTCCTCATTCTTTAAAACTGTGAGATTTTGACATGCTTTTTGCTTTTCCGTTGCTGATTTTCGAGTCTGGTTGCCCTGCGGCGGTTTTCCAGAATCCGCAGACACACACGCATATACACATGCACACACACGCACACAGAAATGCACACAGATACACAAACACACACTCACATATAGCCACACACACAATTTTTTTATAATATTGTATATACAAAAAACTGTCCTTGTAAACAACCTAAACCCGTACACACAGGCACACACACACACATGCACACACACTCACATGCACACACACAGAGACACACACATATGCACACACTCACATGCACACAGACACAGAAACACAGACTCACTCAGACACAAACACGCACATACACAAACAAACAAGCACACACAAACACAGACACACACACTCACATACAGACACACACACACAAACAAACACACATGCACACAAAGACACACGCACACAGAGGTACACACACAATTGTATTGTGTGTGTACATTTTTTTATACAATTGTATATACAAAAGAAATTCTTGTAAACTACAAAAACCAGTACACACACGTGCATACACAAATAAGCACACACAGACACACTCACACATAGACACACAAACAAAGGAACGCAGACACACAAACACACTTACATACAGACACACACATAAACAAACACCCATACAGACACAGATAGACACGCAGACACACACAAACAGACACAGACACAAACAAACACCCACACAGAGACACACACACAAACGCAGACATACTCACACGTGCACACAGACAATCACACACACAGCCAAAAATGTTATACACTTATACAAATGTATATACAAAATACACTGTCCTCGTAAACCACCAAAACCAGTACACACACGCACACACACACATTCAGAAGATAATCTTGCAGTGTGTCTGTTAGCTTATTGTTTCTCTCAGGAGTGCACACACACACATACACACACACACACACACACACACACACACACACACACACACGTTTACTCCATCAGGAACATCAGCTCCGTCTGCCACCCGCAGAGCAACGCTTTATACATATCTGCATTATCACTTCATCACCGAGACACACACACACACACACACACACTTCTATTTTTGACACATTCTCCTTCATAAACATCTGAATCAAGAGGGATTTACTTGAGGTGATGAATGGCTAAAGTTTGTTAAATCAGCTTAAAAATGTTCATTTGCCACTGGGGTCAAACAAACAAACTAATGAATAAATAAATACAACAAACAAACAAATAAATAAATAAAAAAACAAGGAAATAAATAGGAAAATAAATAAGCAGATGAATGAATGAATGAAAAACAGAAATAAATGAATAGGAAATATGGAAATAAATAAATAAATAAATAAATAAGTAGGGAAATAAAAAATAATAAATAAATAGGGAAATAAATAAATAGGGAAATAAATTGAAAAATAAATAAATAAATAAATAAATAAATATGGAAATAAATTAAATAATAAATAGGGAAATAAATAAATATGGAAATACATTGAAAAATAAATAAATATGGAAATAAATAAATAGGGAAATACATTGAAAAATAAATAAATATGGAAATAAATAAATAGATAAATAAATTGAAAAATAAATAGATAGGGAAATAAATAAATAAATAAATAAATAAATAGGGAAATAAATAAATAGGGAAATAAATAAATAGGGAAATAAATAAATAGGGAAATAAATTGAAAATGGGTGAATGAATGAATGAATGAATAAATAGGGAAATTAAGTTACTTTTTCAAAAGAAGCAAGCTCATTCATATCATGATGTTTTAAATAAGATTGTAATATTGCGTAATGTTCATTCATTCATTCATTTATTCATTATTACATTGCACTATTGTTCAACATTAATGGTTAATTAAATGGTTAAACAAGAAGAAATCACACTAGCGGATATTTCTGCTTGACATAATCGTGATATTCAGTATTTTAGCAAGTAGTATTTATTTGTGTTTTGGATTTTTATCCACAGTTTATTTATCTATTTATAAATATATTTATATATTAATTATATATGTTAAATGTAAGTTTTAAAAACATTATTTTCTGTGGCAATTTTCTACATAAAGCGAGAAGAAAACGGCAGATATGCTGAAAGAAATGTGAAAAACGTTTATTCTGACCCCAAAACGTAATACATTTTTATGATCAATGATTTATTTCTGTTATCATTTCACATCTCTAGCAAATCTTTAAGAATATTTCAATCTTTTACTACAAATCTGTACAGAATATTATAAAAACATCAGTCACACTTTATTTTAATGTACACATTTTGCTATTAACAAACCATTAAATAAGACTTTTATCTCAATAAACTCCTAATTAGCTGCTTATTATTAGTCATTAAGACAGTAGTTGGGTTTAGGGATTGGGTAGGATTAGGAATGTAGTATAAGATCATACTAATAAGCAGTTAATATCGTAATAACAGGCAAGTAATAAGCCACTATAGTTAATAGTGAGAATTAAAACTAAAGTGTTACTTTTTCTTCACTGAGACCTATAAAAGAGCAAAAGAAAAAACCCTTTTTCCAGAATCGTCACAAACCAAGTACTCCGTAAACACTCTGCCTGCATTAAACATTCAATTTGAGCAATCCCATGAGCCTCTTCACCCTCACTCAAGCATCGAGAGTAAAGCGGATGGAAAGTACATGCTGTATGTCCATCACACACCACTGTACCACAAGTGTTTGAGTGTATCTGTAGGGTTTATGTGTGTGTGTGTGTGTGTTCACGTGCGTGAGTCTGCTGTGTGTGTTTAGGTTAAGTCAATCTTAGCATTGCGCTGTAAGTCAGCTGGAGTTTAATGTAACACCTCGATTCTACTCTTGTGCAAGCAGCAGTAATGCAGGCAAACCCAGGAGGATTGCTCGAGGGCACATATCGAAACATGACACCGTCAAAAAAGTCATGAAAACAGGTTTTTATGTTTACTTATTTTAGAAAGCTCAGGAATAAAGGTAGTAAACCTGTCACTGGGGAGGTACATTTTTATTTCTAACAGCTCCTTAAAAGAACAGTTGAAGTCAGAATTATTCTGCCCTCCTGAGAATTTAGTTTTCTTTTTCAAATGTTTCCCAAATGATGTTTAACAGAGCAAGGAATTTTTAACAGTATTTCCTATAATATTTTTTCTTCTGGAGAAAGTCTTATTTGTTTTATTTCAGCTAGAATAAAAGCAGTTTTTAATTTTTAAAAACCATTCATTCATTCATTCATTCATTTTCATTTCGGCTTAGTCCCTTTATTAATCTGGGGTCGCCACAGCGGAATGAACCGCTCGAACCAGCGACCTTCTTGCTGGTAGGCGAACATGCTACCCACTGCGCCACCGTGAGGCCTTTTCAAAACCATTTTAAGGTCAATATTATTAGCCCCCTTAAGCAATATTTTTTTATAACAAACCATAGTTATACAATGACTTGCCTAATTACCCAAACTTGCCTAATTAACCTGGTTAAGCCTTTAAATGTCACTTTAAGCTGAATACTAGTATCTTGAAAAATATGTATTCAAATAGTATGTACCGTCATCATGGCAAAGATAAAAGAAATCAGTTAATTAGTCTGAAATTAAGTCATTAAAACTATTATGTTTAGGAAAAAATCTTCTTTCTGTTAAACAGAAAATGGGGGGAAAAATATACAGGGGGCTAATAATTCAGGAGGGCTAATAATTATGACTTCAACTATATATGTTAACGCCTAAAAAGTACAATTGTGTACCTCATAGTACCTTAAAGGTACAAAAGTGAACCTTACAATTACAAAAGTGTACCCTAAATGTACTAATGTCCACCTGTACGGCACAAAAGTGTACCTTTTGAAAAGGTGACAGAGTTTGTGGCGCTTTTTTTTCAGAGTGTGTAGTTTAACTGGAAGTCTAATTTTAGTTGAATCGATTAACAAAGGGTCTACCAATGAAAACTGGCCTTTGTGCTAATTTGGGTATGTTTACATTTTTGAAGAATGTTAATTAAGGTGCACTGTCACTTTGCTGTGAAAAAAAAATAGATTTAATAATAAATAATAAATATTAAAAATACATAAATAAATAAATAAATAAATAAATAAATAAATAAATAAATAAAAGCAAGTTGTGAAGTTAATTTGGTTCAACTTTAACTATAAAAAATGCTGGGTTTCACACTATATATTTGTGGTGGGACAACATGAAGGAATTAAGTTAACTTATTAGTTTTTACTAATTTAAGTTGATTGAGCATAAAACAATTAATTTGTCCCCCAAAAAACCTCAAGAATTGTGTTGTTTCAGTTCATTCTAAATAAGTAGTTTGAGTAGTAAATAAGTAACTTTAAATAGTAAATTAAATAGTGAGGCGATCGTGCTACCCACTGCACCACCGTGAGGCCCATGATATGTTTATTTGTTATCAAAATGAATGACCATTGTGCTTTAAGAGATATAATCAGAGGCAAGTTTTACAAAAAAGTGTGCAATGGATTATAATGCACTACAAATGCACTACAAAATCAAATCACAGTAGCAAACAACAGTAGCAAATAGGTTAACTAAATGTTTACCAAAATATAGGAGCTTTTTAAGGGCAAAATAGTAATAAAGAAATGATAGTAATCCTTAAAAATAAGAAAATAAGTAAATAAACCAATAGATAGACGAAGGTAAGGAAAAACGAAGAAAAAAAGGGAAACATACCATCTATAAGTACTAATATTGGTGACTAAATAGTCACAAAGTCTCTGGAAAGGCACATAAAACAAAATAATGCATATTTATAAAAGCATGGCACAATCCTGTAGTATAGACATGTCACTTTATTTTTAAGTAAAGTCAACTTGTTGCTTTTAAGGCAATGGGTTTACTCACTTTAAGTAACTAATCGCTTGTTACAGTGCAAGTCGATGGTTAAAGGTTTGCAGCATTCTTCAAAATATCTTCTTTTGTGTAGCATGTTTTCTATATGCATATCTACAATGCGCATTAAAATAGGTGGATGTAAACATAGATCCTTCCAGAAAGCAAAAGGATTCGGTTCCACTTGAGCCAGACAGGAATTCCTTCAGTGGCAGGAATATTTGTGAGCTGCCTAATTACACCGTCCCCATCTTCTTCTTTTTGGTCTCTTTTGTTGAATGACTGACCTGAGGCCTACGCGGGGGCTGTCGGGACAGGCCATGGCAAGGTTATGGGGGGAGTGTTGTTTTATATGCCCTCGTCCTCCCCTCAGGCGGGACAATACAGGAACAACCCCGTCATCTGAAAGTGCTGAAGGCCCTCAAACAGCCATACATGCTTGACTAGACACAATCACTGGCCCTTAAACAAACACCAGCACAAGCCCAGTCTGCTTTCACTGTTAACCGCTCGAGTGTGCAGTGGTCTGTTTCAGTGCTTCATCACTTTTAAACAGCACTCAGTCCTGTTCCTGCAGGACTATAGACTGAATACCGCTTTGTGTACTATTTCCAGAAGTAAAAAGGTCATTGTGAAGGAGTTTGCACCTTGGGATTTCTGCAGTTTTTGAGTTTTGTTTTATAGTTAAGGCTTTTCTCAGAACTATGACATCAGAATTCCAAGATGTAATCTCTTGTATAAAACTGCATATATATATATATATATATTAGTCAGAAATGTGAGGTGTAAACTCAGAATTCTAAAGGAATAGTCATAATTTTGAGATGTAAACTCAGAGAGAAAATGTCAAATTTGAGATGTAAACTTAGAATTCAGAAACAAAAAGTCATGATTTTGAGATCTTAATTAAGAATTCAGAGAAAAAGTGATGATTTTGAGATCTTAATTAAGAATTCAGAGAGAAAAAGTGAGGATTTTGAGATCTTAATTAAGAATTCAGAGAGAAAAAGTGATGATTTTGAGATCTTAATTAAGAATTCAGAGAAAAAGTGATGATTTTGAGATCTTAATTAAGAATTCAGAGAGAAAAAGTGATGATTTTGAGATCTTAATTAAGAATTCAGAGAGAAAATGTACATTTTGAACTCTAAAATCAGGAATGTGAGGCGAAAACTCAGAATTCTGAAAGAAAAAAGTCAAATATGAGATGTAAACTCAGAATTTCTCAGACGGGGAGAGAAAAAGTCATGATTTTTAAGATGTAAACTCAGAAATGTGAGGCGTGAAATCTAAAAGCAATCAATTCAGAGAGTAAATTAATTAATTTTGAGACTCAGTATTTAAAATTTAATAATTCTAAACTCAGAATTCTGAAGGAAAACATACATTTTGAGCTATAAAATCTGAATTCAGAGAGTACATTTAATAATATTTACAGATGTAAATTCTGAAGGAAAAAGTCATACTTTTGTTGGCATTTCTGTGTGGAGTTTGCATGTTCTCCCCGTGTTGGCGTGGGTTTCCTCCGGGTGCTCCGGTTTCCCCCACAAGTCCAAAGACATGCGCTATAGATGAATTGAATAAACTAAACTGGCCTTAGTGTGTGAGTGTGAATGAGTGTGTGTATGGAGGTTTCCCAGAACTGGGTTGCAGCTGGAAGGGCATCCGCTGTGGCCACCCCTGACGAATAAAGGGTCTAAGCCGAAGGAAAATGAATGAATGAAACTTGGAATTCTGAGTGGGGGAAAAAAAGTCATAATTTTGTAATGGATGTTTAAAATTCTGAGGGAAAACTGTGGGAGGGAAATGGAAAATATCTGAACAAAAAATAAAAGTGCAAAAAAAATTTTATTTATTAAATTAATTTTAAAATTGCAAAGTGGAAATGAAAAATTCCAAAGAAAAAAAAAAGTCTGAGATTGTGAGAACGTTAACTGGATGTTCGTTTAATGTTTAGTTTTTAGTACTGTCCTTAAAACAGTAGTGCAAAAAACAATAACAACCTTTCAGTGAAACATTTATCTAATGTTTTTAAAACCTTACTAACTACTTGTTTCCGACCATAAAAAAAAACCTTCAATGGTGATCATAATCTTGCAAAAGTCGAATACAAAAACTGGCCAATGTTTTTTCATCATTTGCATAACCGACAGCACAATCGCGACCAAATGAAAACCTTAGCGAAACATATTTATTGTTACCATACTTTTAACACTCAGTATAATAATGCAAATGCAGTGCGAGTTTGCTGTCATTCTCTGCTGAACTCAAAGACCCCCATTGTCTGCTTCAGGTGTGTTTGATTAGAGCTGGAACTGAACGTATAAAGCGCACACACACAAACACCAACATTTACTCACTACAGCCCAATTTTCATTAAGCTCTGGGTCTGAGTTTTTATTGAGACGGGATGTTCTGTGGCTTTTCTGTGTGGTTTTTGGAAGCCGCATGTACTAAAAGTGTTTCTTTATAAGAC
>CAIGQW010055694.1:727062-738108 GCA_903798125.1 Danio choprae | reverse complement strand
AAGTCAACTAATCGCTTTAAAAGCAACAGGTTTACTCACTTTAATAAGTAAAGTCAACTAATCGCCTTAAAAGCAACAGGTTTACTCACTTTTTTAAGAAAAGCCAACTAATTGTTTAAAATCAACAAGTTTATTTACTATTTAAAGTCTGCATGACCCTGAAGCTGCAATGACAAATGAAACATTAATGAGAAAACAGTGGGTGTGGCTTGTTTTTTTCTACTGCGAGCTGATTGGATGTAGTAAAGTAGGGGTTTCATTCAGAAAGTTCGGAAAAATGGTTTCAGGAGAGTTATTACAACCTAACAGACTCCTCCTCCTTCACTATTTCTGTTTGTTGTCAAATAATGTTCACAATGTTAATTATTAAGGAGCCATTTGTGTGCAGTGTAAATGCTGATATCAGATATGAGTCGATTTTAAATTATATTAGTGGGTCGACAAAAACATCGGATACAGTAACAAAATGAGAATTGACCATCAGGATCTGCAGTGTAAATGCAGCCAACGTGTAAATGGAGCATCTTGCTGGCCTCGGTGACCCAGATGTTGCGTTTCTTATCAAATAACCCCCTGTGTCCCTCAACAAAAGTGTCTCTCTTTCTCTGTTCGTGGGGCTGACGGAGCTCAAATCAGATTTACAGCGAGGTACGGCCACACAGAGCTCTTTCTGCTTAATTCAATTCGCTCCAAATTGAATTGGGGACGAGATGCGTGGCTTTCTGTGCGTTCGGGACGCCTGAACAGTGGCCAGCTCTCAGATGATGCACCGCCGAGGGTCATTTGACATGATTCTCTGTGCACATTTCTCACATAGCTCAAACCGTCCCAAAACGGTCGGTCAAAACCACCATTGTCTCTCCCAATTAAGCATCACCGTTTCTGTTGCTCGTGTATATACACTGTAAAATGTAGCAGTTTTCCATATTTTGTGTTCATGTTTTTATTTTTTCCCATTTATTTATGCTTTTGAATCGCATTATGAGACCTTGATCTTTCTTCTGACAACTTTTAACCTTAAAATGCGAAAAAAAGTGACTTTTAGGAACATTTTTAATATTTTAGAGTATTATATTGTCTATATATTCATTCATTCATTTTCCTTTGGCTTAGTCCCTTATTTATCAGGGGTCGCCACAGCGGAATGAACCGCCAACTATTCCAGCATATGTTTTACGCAGCGGATGCCCTTCCAGCTGCAACCCAGTACTGGAAAACATCCATACACACTCATTCACACACACACTTATACAATTCAATTCACCTAAAGCTCATGTCTTTAGACTGTGGGGGAAACCGGAGCACCCAGAGGAAGTTAACAGGAAGTTTCCGAAGTTAACAGCCTGGAGAGACCACTGCTTAGATCAAGTAGGGCAAAATCATAGTGGCATCAGACCAGCACAAACAAATAGTTTTTATTTGACTGAAAAATCTAAACCCAGAATGAATGAAGTACATAACTGCACACAGCACTGAAGCCCTAAGATATAAAGGAACCACATTATTGAAACATGACCCAGATTTGGATAGAAAACTATATTAAATCATTCAACTTTAACAGCATCTATCCCTGAAATTAAAAAAAAAACCTCTTTGTTGTGCTAAACCAAAGCCCCATGTTTTAGATTCGTTGTTCAAGATTGGTGTCCTGCCATTTCGCTTTCTCTCATTAAAGTCTCAGAATCTGCGGTTGAGCGTAAAGTGCTCAGATCAGCACAGCTGGGGGGCAGAAATACTGGGACGAGGAGCAAAACACTCATAAGTGTCTCCCGCTGAGAGGGCGATTACAGAACATGGACCTCCTGTAGCTCCTGTTACTGTCAGTTTAACAGCTATTACTACAACCGCAAATCAGAAAAAGTTGGGACAGTATGGAAAGCGCAAATGAAAAAGAAAGTAGGGCTTTCTAAATTTACTTTGACTTGTATTTCATTGCAGACAATATGAACACAAAATATATGTTTTGTCTGGTCAACTTGATTTCATTTGTAAATAGACATCCTTTCCAGTCATTCAGACCTGCAACACATTCCAAACAAAGTTGGGACAGGAGCAATTTAGGGTTAGTAATCAGGTAAATTGGTTTAATAATGATGTGATAAGAAACAGGTGATGTCAACAGGTGATTGTAATTATGATTTAATACAAAAAGCAGCATCCAAGAAAGGTCTAGTTCAGGGGTTCTCAAACTCGGTCCTGGAGGTTCGGTGTCCTGCAGATTTTTGCTCCAACTTGCCTCAACACACCTGCAAGGATGTTTCTAGAAAGCCTATTAAGAGCTTGATTAGCTAGCCCAGGTGTGTCTAATTGGGGTTGGAGCTAAAATCTGCAGAACACCAGACCTCCAGGACCGAAATTGAGAACCCCTGGTCTAGTCCTTTAGGAGTAAAGATGGGCCAAGGATCTGTCATCTGCAATGAAATACAAGTCAAAGTAAATTTAGAAATCCCTACTTTTTTTGCATTTGTGTTTTCCGGACTGTGCCAACTTTTTCTGATTTGGGGTTGTAGAATCGCTATCCTGCGGTAAAAAAGATAAAGAGGCTTGAGTTATGTTTGCCTGTTCTTTGTTTGCTCCTGCAGGACTCCGCTCATATCCGCTATGTTGAAGGAGGAGCCACGTCTCAAGCGTTTCAGTTCTTCCTGCCCATTGGCGCTGGAGGCGGCCTTCACCTGCCATCATCTATGTTTATTCGGCAGCCTAAAGACACCAGAGCTTCTCCAGATCTTTCTGCAGATGAACAGCTGGCCTGTCGCTGGAGGAAGGTAAGATTGGGAAAAAAGTACATCCATTGCAGAATAAAGCTTGACATGATTATCAGCAGCCCAACGCAAAGTGGAGCACTGTTGTATAAGACTAAAGGGCTTTATTCTGTTAAAACAACCATCCTGGATGTACTTTATCCCACTTATTACACGGATACTTCTCAGAAAACAAACAAATTAGACACAAAACACATTTCTGAGCCTTTGTTAATCCTTTAATTAAACGCAAAGCTGACAGAAACTAAAACAGCTGATGGAGTATACACTAACCTGCGCATTATTCAGTCACAAGATGGTGCCAAACAATTTAAAAACTGCCCAAAACTGTGGCACGACAGACAAGCAGATACATATGAATGTAGGTACATGGATTTAAACGTATTTACTGATATTCAAGGTGCGTCGAAGTTCCTGGATGAGCCTGTGTTATTTAGCGGTTGTTACCTCAGGATAACATACCTTGGAATATCGCGACATCAATCAGAATCAATTATTCCAGACAGCGGTGTAATAATCTGAGATAACAACTGCCTGGATGTACTTTATCCTGCTTATTACATGGATACTTGCTACAAAACATTAGACACAAAACATATTTCTGAGCCTTAATAGATTGTTAATTCTTTAATTAAATGCAAAGCTGACAGAGACAAAAACAGCTGATGGAGTATACACTAACCTGCACATTATTCAGTCACAAGATGGCACCAAAAAGAGTCAAAAATGCAAAGCTGACAGAAACGAAACTGACTGGATAAAGCATAGACTAGCCTACATATTATTTATTCAGAAAATGCCGCCAAACAGTCATAAATAGTCAAAAATGCGGTATGACAGACAAGCAGATACATGTGAATGTGGATGTAAGTATATGGATTTGGATGTATTCACTGATGGTCAAGGTGATTCGAAGTTGCTGGATGACCCTGTTATTTAGCAGTTTTTCTCATGAAATAACATGTCTTGAATGTCGCTACTGACCAATCAGGATCGAGTTTTACAGACAGCGGTGTAATGAGTCAGAGATACAGTACATTAAGGTGTCACTGAAGAATAGGCAGCCCAACACGAAGAGCTTTATTTTGGGATAACAACACTAACACTAACCTATGCATTATTCAGTCACAAGATGGTGACAAACAATCAAAACAACAGTGTGACGTATATGTAAACATATTCACTGACAGTCAAAATTATTCGAAGTACCCGGATGAGTTTGTGTTATTAGTTTCAGTGGTTATTATCTGGGAATAACATCTTGGAATATCATGACTAACAAATCAGAATCAAGTATTCCAGACAGACATGTAATAAAGCAGTTTAACACACATTTTCCAACCTGAGCTCATTGTGCATGTTGCTTTCACAGTGCCACCTACTTTTTGACTCCTTGCAAGACCTGGTGGATCATGTTAACGACTTCCATGTGAAGCCCGAGAAGGATTCTGGCTACTGTTGCCACTGGGAAGGGTGTGCACGCAAAGGACGGGGGTTCAATGCCAGGTGTGTTCATTGCAGCCTGTTCTGTCTGTAAATGCAGATGCATGTTTACCCAAATCCTGATAATTAATAAAACAATTTATTAGTGTAATATATCATCAAAGTACATATAAAATGTAAATAAAATACAATATTGAATGCAAAAGCCATATTAGATTCAATTGACCATATGCATGGAACGTTTTTAAGCCAGCTGAAAACTTCCATTTTCAATTTCATAATGTACTTTTACCAGCACTGATAGTGTAATACTTTTACGATCAGTATACTGGCATTAAAACCACGTACAGTATTCAACACTTGTAGTAGATCAAGAAAAGTTCTGAAAATGGTCTTAAAACAAGAATGGATGTTGTTCAATAGTTTTAGGACAACTTTGATGAAAAGTTTTGAACGACTTCAAATGTTGACTACTGTAAATTATTGACTCTGAACAAGGCAGATCTTATAGCTAATAACATCATACACCTAATGTCTTGCTCATTAGGTACAAGATGCTGATTCACATCCGTACTCACACCAATGAGAAACCTCACCGCTGTCCCACCTGCAATAAGAGCTTCTCCCGACTGGAAAACCTCAAGATTCACAACCGCTCACACACCGGTCAGTGTCACTGCATGCTACTGTATGTAAACATCTAAATAGATACAGTCTGACCATACTAGTTCTGTACTTGTATTTCAGGTGAGAAGCCCTACATCTGCCCTTACGAAGGCTGCAATAAACGATACTCCAATTCTAGCGACCGGTTCAAACACACGCGCACGCATTATGTGGACAAGCCCTACTACTGCAAGATGGTGGGATGTTTGAAACGCTACACGGACCCCAGCTCCCTGAGGAAGCATATCAAGGCTCATGGGCACTTTGTAGCCCAGGAGCAGGGAGGTGGGGTGGGCTCCTTAATAAAGCAGGGCCAGATCGCTGGGGTGGGGAAAGATTCTGAGCTGACTTATGTCAGCGGGGCTCACATCATCATTCCTAGTGCTGCCGCTGCTCTCCTTGGTGGTCACGCTCTGCAGGGTCTCGGAGGCTCTCTCCCGCTGTCCCCCCTCAGTCCCCGCCCTTTGGACCTGAGCACACTGGGGTGCCCAAACTCCCCTACTGCTGGGCTTGGAGGGACGCCAATTCTGTCCTTTAGCAGTTCCCCACTCGGCCTGACCAAGTCACCTTTGCTGTCTCCTTCCTTCTCATCTTCTACGCTGGGGCTGCCCATGCTGCCCATCTTGGGCTCTGAGCGCAGGGACCATGGCAAGGGCAAGATCAGAGGAGAGGAGGGCGAGGATGAGATCCACGGCGGTGTACTCAACCTGTCTACAGGAGCAACCCATGACCCCCTGTCTTGGGTGGTCATCCCCTCTGGCCCAGTTGTGCTGAAGCCAGCTGTGGTAAACTGAATGCCACATTCCAGAGGAACGGCAGGGGAAGGGTGGGGGGAGAATAGAAGTCAGAGGTCAGAGGCAAGCCTGTGGGGGGTTTCACAAAGGAATTGCAGTTCTGCTTGGAAGTGACACCATCTTCTACAGCATTTTAGCATTACTTCATTTTTCTCTGTTTATTTTAGACAGACACTACTACCTGTTTCTTCTGGTAATAGCTATGGTATTTTGAAAGATAATTAGCTTAAAATTCAGAAATAGGCTAAACTTTCACTTCCATTCTTATTCTTTCTGGCTTATGCTATAACCAGGGATGCCCAATCCTGCTCCTGGGGGGGGGGGCACCTTTCTGCAGAATTTATTTCTAACTTGCTACAATACAACTGTTTGGTTGTTTAGGTAATTCTGAAGATCTTGATTCAAGTATGTTTAATTAGGATTGTGGCTAAACCAAGGAATGGTACCTCTGGGCACGGATGCCCACCTCCATTTAGTTCTAACTCAAACCAAGAACAATTAAACAAGCCAATTAACATCTTCAAGATTGCAAAAGCCAGTTCAGAGTTACCCATCCCTAGTCTTTGTAGAAAGGTGTCCCTCCAGAAGAATACTGAATGTCATAAGTACAGCTTTTTTCTGTTTAACAAGTGCACTGATCCAAATGTCAGACTTATGAATTTGTGCCCTTACTTCAAGAGACCATTTCTGTGTATTTATGCGTAAGAGAAAATCTTTGACGTCAGTGTACAACACACTAGAGACAAACATATGCTATTATTCTTAAGGAATTGATCTTCATGCCATTCCGTGCATTACAAAAAGACCTCTATAATATGTAACAAGCTAGATATCTTTGACGCCAACTTGTATAGGTTTGGTTAGGTTTGCAAGTGGAAGCTAAAGTTGTAGGTCAGGCAAGAGAATCTTGTTTACATGCTGACAATCAGCATTTGTTGTACCCTTTAGACCAGTCCTGCTCCTGGAATGCCACTTTCCTGCAGAGTTTAGCTCCTAGTCACCTGACTAGCTTGTAGCTTGTAGTGGTCATGAATATCTTGAGTAGCAAGTTTATGTTGAACACATGATGTTTAATTAGGGCAAGAGCTAAACTCTATTTGACAAAGCCCTTCAGGAGTAGAATTAAACATCCCTGTTTCAGACTGTTTCCACCTAAGACAGCAGGTACCCTCTGCATACCTTGCAAGTGAACCTCTTTAGCTTCAACAATATTGAAACCTAAATGACGAACCTTGCATTTGCTGCTAGCTGTACAACTGCAATGTAAGCATACACGTTTGGATAAAAAGACAAAGTATGAATGACAATCTGTTCTCAGAGGGGGAGGAAATAGAAACTTTGACTAGCTCTGTTTTGTTGAATAAGAGATTTACAGACACAAGCTCAGACTGACTGAGTTTTAAGTCACACAAGGGCACAAACCCACCTAGCGGTCATGCTAACATCCTATAGGACATGGCACTGTTGTAAATAGTGCCATCTTCTGGTCATCAGTTGTACTGTACATGACTAGCTGCACCAAGGGCAAGATTTAACAGTATTGTACTGCTTTGCAGTATATTAGCATCGCAGGGTAAAACAAACCCTTGGTTGATGCAAAATAGCGAAATTTTAAATAGCCATTATCTATCACCTACTGCTGACATTTGCATAATGTGGGTTAACAACTTTGCTTTCACAGTTTATCCCACTGTGCTAAAAATCTAAAAGTATACCCAGAGACTGAATTAGGGACTTTTTAAAGCACTATTCAGTTGGCCAAAGGGTAACACTTTGATTTAAGATCCACTGCCTCAACGTCTGTTGTTCTCAGCAATACTCCTGCTAACATGAAGTTTCTGCAACACTCCAAATACTAAAAACTTCCCACTAATCACTGAAGCAGTCGTTGACACCATTCATTGATCAACCTGTCACAATCAGGACCTCGTATAGATTAAATCTCATCTCCTGACCTCAGGCAAGTAACAGTCTCTGTCCTCTCAGAAGAAGTACTTCTGTAACAGAGATGACATATGTAAAGCATCCTTCAGCGATTTCCATTATCCCACTAATAGCTTGGCATTTTTTAATGGACAAGTGAATGTAACGCAAAACATTCCGACTGAAATATTCGCACTTGTCGAAAGCATGTACCCCACCACGTCCCCTCCAAACCATTTTTACACTCAGAGTCTTACTGCATTTGTTTTATTATTTGTGGAAACTATACAATTAATGCTGTTTTGTTTTTACTTTTTTATTTCGGACGAAACATTTTCTGATGTTGAAGTTGCTTTATTTCTTCTATCGCTACTCTATGTTCAGCTTTCTCCAGTCAATCATTTACAAGGACAGAGGGAGAAATGACACAAGATTACTGCAGGAATGGTTTGAGTTAGAAACCCTCACATTTTGTCCATAACCATACCACAACACCGGAGGTTTACATGCTGTACACCAGGGGTGACCAATCCTGTTCCTGGAGATCTACCTTCCTGCAGATTTCAGATGGAACCCATATCAAACACACCTGCCTGTAATTATCAAGTGTTGTTCATGTCCTAATTAATTGGTTCAGGAGTGTTTGATCAGGGTTGGAGCTGAACTCTGCAGGAAGGTAGATCTCCAGGAACAGGAGTTCAGTTCGATTATGATTATCATCATTGATTCAGTTCAATTCGATGTCACCATGGCTGCAGCAATGCTATTGTACGGCAGGTATGGCCGCAAAGTTCCTTGATTAATACGCTGTAACGTTTCTCAAATTTCTTTGGTTCATTTTTGAGCAAGATGCTAATCGAATCTGACTCAATGATCAATTCTAACCTAAGCTAATCTAAAAGTGCTCCCGTCAGACCCAGAGATCAACTGAATGGACTCAAAAAATGGTAAAAGCAAAGTCTTACCTTTAAGGCAAGTTATTTAACTCGGCAGCACTCTTTAAAACGCCTCTCAGGCAGTATGTTTGAATGGGGAAACATCTAATTCTCCAAAACTGCTTGCCAAGCTTACAATTAAATTTCATATTAGAAATCACCAATAAAACTTAACAACAACTGTCTCTATAGTTTCATTTCTAAGTGCTCGAATCACACAAAATCTGCATAAACGCACCCCTAAAATCTCACCGCTCCCCTGGAGAATCAGTCTATAGTAATCGCTGATTGGCTTCTGTACTAGAAGGCGGGGCTTCATTCGCCATATTGACCTTCACACTTTTCCCTATTCAAAACTATACAAGTGACATGTCTTGTGTATTCTAGAGTCTTGTAGAAGTTGTAAAATGAGTGTTCCTTTAAGTCCACAGCCACTAGCATGTGTTCACTAGTGCCCCTTAAGATCAGATGAGTGATGTTTACTCAAACAGAACCTTTTTTAGCTAGCCTCGGTTACATAAATGACATGAGTATGAGATCCCCCAATGAGACATCCAACTGATCCTGACAAGAATAACCTGGAAGCCAAACAATTGCTGTCTGGAAGTGGAGAAATTGTGTGCTAAGGCTACCTCTGTTCACACTAGCAGAAAAAAACGTTGCCACTGTCCACGTCTTGATCATGCGCCAAGCTTCAAAACTAGGCCACTGCCCCTTATGTGCCCCTAGATTAGTATTTATTTATTTATTCGGTTAAAGCCAAGAAAGGCTGACCCGATGTGGTCCTATAAAGCCTTTCAGGAGCTTTGAGAGATGCAAACGCATGCATTAATCAAACACAATCACATTTGACTGGAAATGCGATTTAAAAAGTTGCAAATATCTTTGTCACCTTCCCTTATTCGTACTGTTGGCTGGAGAAAGCTGATGCTGACACAGACCTGTCAAGGTCTACATCGATGTTCAATATCAGATAAGCTGTTTAAACCCTTAACCCAGGGGTGTCCAAACTCGGTCCTGGAGGGCCGGTGTCCTGCAAAGTTAAGTTTCAACCCTAATCAGACCCACCTGGGCTAGCTAATTAACCTCTTACTAGGTTTTCTAGAAACATCCCTGCAGGTGTGTTGAGGCAAGTTGGAGCTAAAATCTGCAGGACACCGGCCCTCCAGGACCAAGTTTGGACACCCCTGCCTTAACCCTTTGAGCACTCTAGAGAAGGCCACAGTTTCACATTGGAGACCATGCGATTACGTAAAAACAGTGGTGCTTTTATCAATGACTCCAATTTACTGCAGCTCTACGTGACTTAAGCAATAAAGCGAATGGCAGGGACGATGTCATAGCTAATGTTCAAATTCAAACATAAATATACGGTACATGAATTAAGTGATCACGTTAGATTAAAATAAATGAGCTCCCACCTACAGACGTCTGTTGGTTCCTAAGAGAAACTAACAATAGGACAATTCTTGCAGTGGCACAGAGATGCACAAAGGGTTAACAAAAGACTAAGGCCCAAAAAGGCCAGCATTCATTTGATTTCTTTCCTTTTTTGCACATTTTAAAGATATTTTAATATCAGTATTTTAATTTTGTTTCCAAGTGCCTTTTATTATAGTTGAAATGTAGATGTAATACAGTATATGAAAATAAATATATATATATATATATATAAAAAAATAAATATATATTTTTTTCCCAGCGTCATGTTCTGAAGCTGAACATGCAGGATTTTAGAGCCGTAAAAAGTCTCCAGTTGGTACAACATAGGTGTGTGTGATCTCCTGTTTTAGAGGAATTTTATTACGATATTGATAAGGACGTCAATGAAAAATAAACGAAACAAATGTTTAATAAATTTGCATTTGATACACTTTGCTTTGCTGTGTCTTTTTTTTTTCCTGAATGTTCGTGTACAGAGGGCTGAAGTCTTTAGGGTTTTAACTCTTGACCTCGGATACGACGGTGAATTATTTTTATCTGTTTGCTTTTGCCTGATGCATCTGACTGAATGATAATTAAAAACGAGCATGAAAGAGATTCTAGAGTGATTATGAGGATCCCAAAACACATTTTTATTAATCAGTGTTTGTTTTATGACCTCATCATCGTGCTGTTTATGGGATTATATATGAAACTGAATGCGTTAATAAACCAGGAATTTACAGTGCATATAGTTGTAAAGAAGTTAAAATTGTTAAAGTAAATAAGTTCAAGTCATTTATATTTGTGATTTGTTTCGTCTCTGCATATGCTTCATATATTACAGATATGCTTGGGTGGGGAAAAAAATAAAAAATTAAATAGACTATCAAATAAAGCCATATTCATTCATTATGACCCTGACCAGAAACCCAGTCTTAGCATGAATATATTTTTGGCAATAACCAAAAATACATTTTATAGTTCACAAAAGTATTGATTTTGCTTCTGTCAAAAATCATTAGACAATTAAATTAAAGATCATGTTCAATTAAGATATTCTGTAAATATCCTACAGTGTATATATATATATATATATAT
>CAIGQW010055694.1:702899-713107 GCA_903798125.1 Danio choprae | reverse complement strand
ATAGTAGAATCATGTTTAGCGACACACTGAGCATGATAATACATGCTTGAAGCATGTTAGCCGCATGTGAGCATACTTTTGAACAAACTAAACATGTACATTCATTGTTGACCATGCTAGAAACATGCTAAATGATACTAGCAACTTGCTAAATATAGTAGATCCATGTTGGCGACACACCAAGCATGATAATACATGATTGAAGCATGTTAGCCGCATAAGCAAACTTTTGAACAAACTAAACATGTACATTCATTGTTGACCTTGCTAGAAAGATCTTAAAAGATGCTAGCCACATGTTAAATATAGTAGAATCATGTTTAGCGACACACTGAGCATGATAATACATGTTTGAAGCATATTAGCCGCATGTGAGCAAACTTTTGAACAACTAAACATGTACATTCATTGTTAACCTTGCTAGAAAGATGCTAAATGATACTAGCAACATTTTAAATATCGTAGAATCATTTTGGCGACACACCAAGCATGATAATATATGCTAGAAACATGTTTGAGCCATGTGTGAGCAAACTTTTGAACAAAATAAACAAGTACATTCATTGTTGACCTTGCTAGAAAAATCCTAAATTATGCTAACAACATTTTAAATATAGTAGAATTATGTTAGCAATGCACCAAGTTACAATACATGCTAGAAGCATGCTAAGTTATGTTTACCATGTGCTGACCATATGTATTAAAACGTTATAAGTTTACTAAGAAAGGGTTAAATCTTCTTCATTTCATGATCCTTTGATGAAAGGAATGTTCACAGGTAAAGCATTTATTTGAAAAAGGTTATTCTGTAATGCTAAGAAGCTAATTTTGCTAAATTAATTACGTAAAATGGTGTTCAAACTCACATTGAGAGCATTTACCACTGAATAAAGCACATAAGTTAATTTGATTCAAGTATAAAAAAATTAAGACAGCAGGTTTTTTAGTGTAAGTAGTGAGTAAATTGTTCTTTTTTTTAAGGCCAACTGTCCCTTTAACTACTACATTACTAACCATTAATTTGCTTATATATTAATATAAGCAAATTAGGAGCAATGTGAGGCAAAAGTAAGAGTGTATTAATAGTAATTGCTTGTTAATAGCAACAATTGAACCTCAATTGAACCTGATCATCATAACTTATTAGTCCAAAAATTGCAATGTGACTTTATTTTATGACTAAACAGTGTTCATAAATGGCTACCAAGAATGAGTGTTTTCAATTCAGATGAGTAGAAGACCCGGAAACACAAGTCCACAGGTCACTTAACGTATTAACTGAACAGTGTGTGTGTCGGCTGGGTCTATTCGAAGTGTCCAGAAGTAGCACTTGAACGTGAAGTTTCTGGAGAAGGTGCTGCTCTGCCCCATGCTGACTCCCCACCCCGGCGAGGGCTTTAAAAGGCTGCTTTGTCTGTGTCCTGCTACCCCCCGCTCCTCTGGCCTGTAGAGTAAACAGGACCGCAACAGCAAAAAGATGCTGGATCCACATGCTGAGGTTTTGAATGAGATGTTTGTGCCTCCGCTGTGACCTGGACTCTTTTTTTTGCCCCTGCAGAAAAGCCACCAGACCTGCCGTTTCCTGGGTTAGAGGTGATTTGGGCAGAGGATCGGGGTCAGGATCAGGGTTTCACTGGCCCTGTGAGGTCAAACCTCTGAGCTGAACCTAATTAACCCAAGACTTCAGAGCGCCGCAGGTCACCACACACTCAGAGTGATCTATTTCTGCTCGCAGCTCATGTTGAATGATGGTTTGAGTTCACTAGCGGTGAAAAAATCAGGATGTTTTTTAAAGGGACAGTTCACCCAAAAATACTACTTAGTTTCTCTCAATAGGTTTTTAACCCTTTATGAGTTTTTTTCTTCTGTTGTACACAAAATATTATATTCTGAAGCATGTTGAAAACATGTAATATTGACTTCTATAGGAGGATAAACAAATACTATGGAAGTCAATGGTTACAGGTTTTCAGCTTTCTTCAAAATATCTTTCATGTTTAACAGAGGAAAGAAACTCATAAAGGTTTGGAACAAGTAATGGGTGAGTAAATTATGACAGTTTATTTTTACTGTTGAACACAAAAGTAGATATTTTGAAGAATGTTGGAAATGTGTAACCATTGAGTCCCATAGTACCAAAAACAAATACCGTGGAAGTCAATGGTTACAGGTTTTTAGCTTTCTTTAAAATATCTTATTTTGTGTTTAACAGAGAAAAGAAACTCATAAAGGTTTGGAACGAGTTAAAGATGAGTAAATGATGACAGTTTCTTTCTACTGTTATACACAAAAGAAGATACTTTGAAGAATGTTGGAAACGTAACCATTTACTTCCATAGTACGAAAAACAAATACTGTGTAAGTCAATGGTTACAGGTTTTCAGATTTCCTCAAAATATCTTTCATGTTCAGCAGAGAAAAGAAACTTATAAAGGTTTGGAACGAGTAAAAGGTGAGCAAATGATGACAGTTTCTTTCTACTGTTGAACACAAAAGAAGATACTTTGAAGAATGTTGAACCTGTAATATTGACTTCTATATAAGGATAAGGGCAGCACAGTGGCGGAGTGGATAGCACATTCGCCTCACAGCAAGAAGGTCGCTGGTTTGAGCCCCGGCTGGGTCAGTTGGCATTTCTGTGTGGAGTTTCCATGTTCTCCCCGTGTTGGCGTGGGTTTCCTCCGGGTGCTCCGGTTTCCCCCACAATTCCAAAGACATGCGGTAAAGGTGAATTGGGTAAGCTAAATTGTCCGTTGTGTATGTGTGTGTGTGTGTGTGTGTGTGTGTGTGTGTGTGTGTGTGTGTGTGTGTGTGTGTGTGAATAAGTGAGTGTGTATGGATGTTTCCCAGAGATGGGTTGCGGCTGGAAGCGCATCCGCTGCGTAATACATATGCTGGATAAGCGACCCCAGATTAATGTGGCGACCCTGGAACAGGTAAAGTGTGAGTAAAAATTATAACAGAATTTTTATTTTTGGGTTGAACTATTCCTTTTAAGGATCAGCTAAGTGCTGTTTTTGGTTGTTTAAAACGGTTGAAAACTAGATACCTAAAATATAAATATTAGATGCAAAGTTTATAGCGTGCAAGAATGATACTTCTACTTAATTATACTGCTGATTTCACCACTAACTGAAATAAGATGAAGTTTAACTACTAAAATGACTAAAACCAAATGTTGAATAGAAATTAAAGCTAAATTGATTGACTTTGTGGATTTGAAATTGAAATGAGACCTTTCCTTCACAACTAACTGAAGTAAGTACTAAAATGAATAAAGCTCAAATCTGAATTTAAAGTCGTCATGAAACGAAAATC
The DNA here is from genome assembly GCA_903798125.1 of Danio choprae. NCBI lineage: Eukaryota > Metazoa > Chordata > Actinopteri > Cypriniformes > Danionidae > Danio > Danio choprae. Next base: position 709,789 of record CAIGQW010055694.1, on the reverse strand, counting down.
AAGATTGCCTTATCGTCACATACATCCAATTAAAACAGTCCTGAAATAAGAACCAAATGTAGGGCGGTGCGTGATTTTGTCGTTTGGGAACCGATTGGACTGTGTGAAGATGGGCGGTGCTAACAAATTGGAGAGAATTTGACTAATGGACAAAAGCTTGACGGCACTGATAGCCCTGCCCAAAAGGCATTCCATGTGAACCAGTAGTGAAGAAAAGTCATTTCGACGGGGTTGTTTTTATCAGAGCACTTCATTATTTGAATTAACTTCATTTAGTTGTAATATAACCCAAAACATATGCATTTCAAAATAAAAATGTGCTAGTGTGAAGGCACATAAACATTAGGCGCTAAGCTACATGAATAATAAAGCGCTATCTGTGCTATAAATGCATATCTTTTTTTCTGTTTCGTGTGCCGAAAAGCTTTCTGCCTTTGCAAACTAAAAAGAGACAAAAATTGGCGAGCACGTTCGTTTTTCTCAACCAAAAAAAAGGAGTATTTGAGTCTGTGTGATATCTGGTGACTGGCGGCTGCTGTGTGATTGTGTGTTTTATGAGCCAGCTGTTGGGTGTGAGTGTGAGTTTCTTTGTACTGAACTGAGTGTGTAACTCTATATCCCCAGCGCTCTGGCCCTGGGAGGTCGACCCTTACAAACGCACACACACAAGCCAGACTGAGCTCAAATCCCTGCATCCCAAAACCCCGCCTGAGGTTTCCAATAGCTGAAATACATGTAAAAACATGTCTGAGCTGCGTTCACTCATCACCGCCGCAACAATGCTGAAAGAAAGTGGCCCTGCAGGTGTCCAAGGAGCCGGCTTCACACTCCCTTCAGTGTAGAGTACATATAGGCCATGTTTTCACCTGATATTTTCATGGATAAGGTTACAAGTTGCCAAATCAGCTGGAATTGCTGTATTGCGAGAGTCAGGCCAGTAGGTGGCGATGTCACTTTGTGAAGAAACATTACACACCTGCGCACATACAGTTCAGTTATAGTTAACGATAATAACAGTGATTATAATTAACGATAACACGAAAACTAGAATTGAAAAACATTTTCGTTAAACTAAAATAGAAATAAAAATAAAAGCGAGTTTTTTTAAGCAACGAGAACTAAATGAAACTGTATGTTGTATATACAAAACGAACGTAAACTAATATTATAGCAAAAATGTCCTTTCATCTTTGTAAATGTATTTCATACATAAGCCTTTTAGAAGTAAATCTATTTACTACACGCTGCCAGGTTTACGCCAGGTGTTTGACCTGTACAGTCCTCCAGTACACCATTGCTATGCAACTGCTAAGGTGTTGGGATAAATATTTAAGGGTGTTCTGGATTGGTAAACAACAGGTAAACATTTTGGGCTCTTTTTTAAAAATCTAAGGCATAAGCAAATGGTCTAAAGTACATAGCATGGCTGCACTTAGGGTGAGTTCGAATTTACTTTTTCAATTTTAAGAATGGGAAAAATGGTCTATCGCATGGCCTAAAAGGGTTGTCCTTATTTTCCTAATGAGTTATGGGTGTATTTAGGACATAACGTGCAGTAAACCAATCAAAGTCTTACATTCGCTTTAAGAGGAGTTGCGGATTTGCTATTTACTTGGCGAACTTTGTAAGCAAAACGAACGCTTCACTATCGAGGAAACGTGAGCCAAATTCACCAAATCCCCCTGAGGTGAAGAAGATATGGCAGGAGGTAAAAATGTTTAGGTTTATGTATACAATAATAATCTTTTGCATTTTTAATCCTTTTCATATTTAAAGATGTTTGTGTGCTGATGTGCATCCCTGCCTGTGTAATAAGCAATGTGTATTTGTGTTTTGGTCCCGTCTATACATGCTCTTTAAATAACAACAACAAAACCCACAGCATTGACTTTAGGTCAGTTTTCAGTTGGTTATGGGCATGTTGTATTTCATTTTCTATGCGCCTTAAAAAATCTCCTTTTCACACTAGCATGCATATGAGCGCGCAAATAGGCACAAATGCATTTGTTATTTAAACAATGTGGCGCAGGATGCGAAAATGATACCTGCGCCAAGCTGAAACTAGCACTAGCGTTGTGCCTGGCACCATATATTTTGCCATTATAGGCCATTATATTGTTGCTTAATGCTAAGACATTCTAGAATCTTGTCAAGCTTTTGCTATGCAGTTGCTAAGGTGTTCAGATTGTTATGAATGCTATTAAATTTCTTTAACAACAAGTAAAAACCTGTTTCGCTTTGTTCTAAGGTGTTGCAGAGTGTCACCATGCTGTTTCTATGCATTTTTTTGCTGTTAGCACATTGCTATGTGGCTTTTGTAGCAAATTTGTAACATTGTAGTATGTAGATGCAGCTCAAGCCACCCGTTTAATGAAAGTGAAAGTATTTTAAACCCTTTTTATTTTACATGAGGCAACAACTTTAAGTATAATGAAGTTTAATACTGAGAATAAGCTGTTTGTTCAAATTGCTACCCATAAAAATGACCAAATCTAAAGTTCATGGCCGAGCTGCACTTAGGGTGAGGCCGAATCCCCTTTTTCTATTTTAAGGATTGGAAAAATGGTTGACGCACCAAGCGCATGGCCTAAAAGCGTTGTCCTTATTCTCCTAATGAGTTGTGGGGGTATTTTGGGCATAACATGCATTAAACCAATCAAAGTCTCACCTCCTATTCCCTTTAAGAGCAAGTTGTGGATTCGCTTATTACATGGCAAACGTTGTAAGCAAAGAAACTGAACGCTTCACTAGTGAGGAAACCGATTTAGGTTTATGTATACAATAATAATCTTTTGCATTTGAATCCTTTTCATATTTAAACATGTTTGTGTGCTGCTGTGCATCCCTGTATGTGTAATAAGCAATGTGTATGTGTGTTTTGGAGCCACTTATCACTAACATGCTCTTTAAATAACAGCAACAAAACCTGCGGCATTGACTTTAGCTCAGCTTCTAGTTGGTTAATGACGTAAAGCTGGGCGGAAAAATGGTGTGGTCTGTTTCAGTTGCCTCAAAATAGCAACATGCCAACCATGCTCCTTAACACAGCTTTCCTTTTCACACTAGCATGTCCATAGGCATGGAAATAGGCACAAATGCATTTGTTATTTACACAACATGGCACAGGGTGCAAAAATGATACCTCTGTCAAGCTGAAACTAGTGTTGTGCCTGGCACCACATTTTATATCATTATAGGCTATTATATTGTTGCTTAATGCTAAGACTTTCTAGAATGTTGTCACGCTTTTCCTATGCAGTTGCTAAGGTGTTCAGATTGTTTCTTAAACAACAAGTAAAAACCTGTTTATTCTAAGGTGTTGCAGAGTGTCACCATGCTGTTTCTATGCAGTTTTTTGCTGTTAGCACATTGCTGTGTGGCTTTTGTAGCAAATTTGTAACATTGTAGTATGTAGATGCAGCTCAAGCCACCCGTTTAATGAAGGGGAAAGTATTTTAAACCCTTTTTTATTTTACCTGAGGCAACAAGTAGTGAGAATGAGCGGTTTGTTGAAATTGCTGCACGTAAACATGACCAAATCTGGTAACTGCACAACTCAACAGCACACTAGATACAGTTGAAGTCAGAATTATTTGCCCTACTGTGTTTTTTTTTTCTTTCTTCTTCTTCTTCTTCCAATATTTCCAAAAAGATGTTTATCAGAGCAAGGAATTTTTCACAGTATTTCCTATAATATTTTTTCTTCTGGAGAAAGTCTCATTTGCTTTATTTTGGCTAGAATGAAAGCAGTTTTAATTTAAAAAACAAAACATTTTAAGGTCAATATTATCAGCCCCCTTAAGCAGTAATTTTTTCAATTGTCTACAGAACAAACCATCGTTATACAATGACCTTCCTAATTAACCAAGTTAAGCCTTTAAATGTCACTTTAAGCTGAATACTAGTATCTTGAAAAATATCTAATTCATAAATGTATAATTCAATAAACTTAACGTGACAAACAGAGTGAACTCTCTTCCAGATCATTTGAAAACCTCTCTCCAGTTTCCAGAGATGGAATCATTAGCTGTGTAATTTGGTTGACAAGATTTGATCTGTATTCATAAGGCTGCCCACACACTAACTCCACGTCTGCATTGGCATTAGTGGCGCTGCGTTCTGGCCAGATTTAACGAGCATGTGGCCAGCTGGTTGAGTGCAGGCGGTCAGCTGGTCATGTTTTTTAGTCATCTGTATGTGTCCGCAATCATGAGCTCAACATGGCTTTTCATGAGAGCCCACCTGCAGGTGATGAAACCTGCTGAAACTCGACACGGCTGCTTAAAAAAATGGCCTTCATCAGAAATAAGAGGCTTTTTTTTTCTCCTCTGAGATGTCCCGCACCTGAAGGGTTGTGTCTAGACCTGTTAGATGGTCTGGCTGGAGGGTTTTTGTGGCCACTAACTGGGTTTGAACAAATCCATGAAGCAAGAAAAGCCATTTTTAAAGTCTGTGTTTGTTTTTTTGGGGTTTTTTACTCCCCCTTGGCTGATTTTTAGGTTTTGAGGTTAGGTTCACATCATCATTTATTCATCTCCGTGTTCCAGATCTGTGTGCTTTTATTTTACACGTACTTTATCTCAATTTTTAGGGTCAAATAATACGATTTCAGCACTATTCCTACTCTAAATGTGTCTTCCACAGTTTGATTAAAGGACTTAAATAACAGTGCTCTCACGATGAAATGCAATGCACCACTGTGTTATTGCAGAAGTTATTATTACTGAAAGGCAGCTTTAAAAATGTAATGTTTGTAATTATTTATTTGTGTATATTTTCATGATTGTTTTTCTTTTTTCTTTTCTTTTTGAAGATGGACTCCCATGCTCTGTTGCTTATGGAAAATACGGCCTTGGACAGATATGAGGGTGAGTAAGGAATCTAGACAAATTCTTGAATAAAGACCTTGTAGACAATAATAATAATAATAATAATAAGATATTAATAATATTACAAAAATAATATTTTGGAAAAATTATAATGCTTTAAGATCTAAGATATTTAATCAGTTCTGTCATAATTCCAAAACAAATCTTCAAGAATCCAAATGTATAAGCAGCAGCTGATGGTTCTCCGCTTTTTAAAGTAAAGGTTCTGATTAGAACATGCAGCTGAATATATTTCAATTGCATCTTGAGGAAAAAACCCTTGATAAAACTTCCCCTGGCATGGGGCTGGCCAAGAGAGCGATTCTGATGGAGAGGAAATCCACGACACCTCAAGTTTTTTTTTGAATGGTTAGCTGAATGGTTTCTGCCCTCAAGCTGGAAAGGATACTGTTCTCTAGATTTGGCAAACAGAAGATGTATGACAAAATATGGGGCCCCTTCCTTAGATGTATAGGTTAATAATATTTTTTTTTACATGACATTTTATTTAGTTTCTTATTCCATTAGTCTGGCTGAGATTTTTATTTATTTAGTTTGATGGTGCTGGATAATTGCTGTATTGTTTTAGTTAGCATCAGGTAATAACACAGAGACATGTATTTTGTTAACATATATACATGATGTACACTATTGGGTGTTATGTTTTCATTAAAAAAACTTCTATAAATAAAGTAAAAACAATCAAATAAATAAAACTTCCCCCAAAAATCACGTACTTCGAAAGACCGTGGCTACATCTAAAATCGCATACTTCCATACTATATCGTATATAAAGAAAGCAATACGCGTGCTGAGTAGTATGTCCTAATTCACAGTATTCAAAATAAAAATAAGCGAGAAGTGCCCGGATGGCCTATTACTTCCGGCGAGATACTGAATATTGAAGTGAGCATTCAATGGATACTTTACTATCTCATGAGGTCACGTGGGAGAATTTATGAATGAAGCGACGCAACAGACACAAATAGGTCATGTGATAATGACATTGGCCGAAATTCATTTATTTTCCTTCAGCTTAGTCCCTTATTTATCAGGGGTCCCCACAGCAGAATGAACCGCCAACTATCTCGGCATATGTTTTACACAGCGGATGCCCTTCCAGCTGCAACCCAGCACTGGGAAACACCCAAACACTCATTCACACACATACACTACGGCCAATTTAGCTTATCCAATTCACCTATAGCGCATGTCTTTGGACTGTGGGGGAAACTAGAGAACCTGGAGGAAACCCATGCCAACACGGGGAGAACATGCAAACTCTACACAGAAATGCCAACTGACCCAACCGGGACTCGGACCAGTGACATTCTTGCTGTAAGGCAACAGTGCTAACCACTGAGCCACCGTGCCACTAGGGCTATATATTGTATGAAGAGGTTATTTACATTTTTTATTTTATATTAATGTTGTTTGTCTTATTTTCTTGTCATCTGCATCAGCAATCCTCTAAAACTACTATTATTTGTACAGTTTACTCACTCTCCCAAGAGTTTTTCAGTTCTTCTTTAACTGGAAGAGTCTCAGTTTAACCCCTTAGTGAACACCAGTACACCATCTTTAGATGTTTTTTATTTCTAAACTTCCTCTACATTTACACCTGCAGCACTGAGACTGAGAATGATTATGTGCTGTAGGCTCCATATTCCTGTTTTTGAACCGATATTTTATTCCAGCTCATTTCTTAAATAAAGATGCTAATGCATTGTACGCTATACTGCCATTAAATATGACTGGTCTTAGCATTGTGCAGTATATTATTTTTAATGACTGGCACATAACTGAGAAACCACCAATCAGAGGCCGCATTTTTATGATGTCATTATGTAGACTTTTTACAAAGTATTTTACAGTATTTTAAAATACAAAAATACAAGACAATAAAGTATTTTGATATAAAATATAAACCAATTTTCATAAACCCTATCAAATACTAATTACTAAATACTATTTTGTATTAGAAATACGTATTTGAAATACTTGTATCATAAATACTGCCCA
>CAIGQW010055694.1:676514-697184 GCA_903798125.1 Danio choprae | reverse complement strand
ATATATATATATATATATATATATATATATATATAATGTATTTACTAACATAAACAAACACTGAACATTATTAATCATATTTCAAAATTTACTGCGGCATTATTAAAATATACCTCAATAAATATATAAACTACAAATCCTGTATTGTAAAGTGTCACCATCTTTTTTTTTTTTAAATCTGTATTTTAAATTTTTTTTAATCTGTATACACAAGAAGGCAAGTTTTAATGTTTTGTACAGGTTTGAATCAGTATGTTTGGAGGCTGAATGCAAGGCCGTGTGCTAGAGGAACATCTGGTGTTTTTCCATATATTGTGCGAGGGCATGGAGCGTTCAGGAAACAGGAGGAATTGTGGGACGACATGGGGTTCAGATCTTTGGCTTTGGCAAAAGAAGTGCAAACGCCTTCCAAGCAGCAGGGAATTTTTATATTAGATTCTCATAGCTGACTTCTGACGTGTAGCCGTAGCTCAGCTAGTCTCTTAATACTCTGTTACTGTCAAACGTTAATATGTATTTAAAACGAATAATGACAGAAAGACTTGATTTCAGATTTTTATTTGGCTATATTATATACATTTCTAATTTTGTACGATGAAATGCATCCGATTTTAGTAGAGCTAAACGTTAGCATGTTGCTAAGCTAAACATGTAGTACTCTAAAAGAAAACAAGCTGCACGATCCAGACGTTTATCCAAAATGGTTTTCTATAGTAGCCCAATCTGAGTAGTCTGATGTTCATCTTGTTTAACTGGTCAACCAGCAGCTTATAAGTAACTAGTCTGACCAGTGAAAACTAGCCTAGCAGCTAGCTCTCTGCAACTCTCTGTCGCCCACTGAAGCTAAGCAGGGCTGTGCCCGGTCAGTACCTGGATGGGAGACCACATGGGAAAGCTTGGTTGCTGCCGGAAGTGGTGTTAGTGAGGCCAACAGGGGTTGCTCAACCTGCGGTCTGTGTGGGTCCTAACACCCCAGTATATTGATGGGGACTCTATAATGCTCAGTGAGCACCGTCTTTCGGATGAGATGTTAAACCGAGGTCCTGACTCTCTGTGGTCGCTAAAAATCCCAGGATGTCCTTCGAAAAAGAGTCAGGGTTTAACTCTTTTAGGGGTTTAAATTTGCCCACTGGCCTCTGTCCATCATGGCCTCTTAACCATCCCCATATGATAATTGGCTTCATCACTCTGTCTCCTCTCCACCAATCAGCTGGTGTGCGGTCTGGCGCAGTATGGCTGCCGTCACGTCATCCAGGTGGATGCTGCACACTGGTGGTGGATGAGGAGATTCCCCCTGTTGTGTAAAGCACTTTGAGTGTCTAGAAAAGCACTATATACATGTAAGAAATTATTATTATTAAATGATACCTTAAAAAAAACACTTTAAGCTGGTTAAACCTGGACTTTCTTTCAGCTACCCACAAATGTTGGCTAAAGTAGTCTGTTGTTAATGGGAAACTAGCTAGTAACTAAACTAGCCTAGCAACTAGATAATACCTTTAAAAAACACTTTAAGCTGGTTAAAGCTGGACTTTCTCTCAGCAGCAGCTGCACACAAATGTTGGGTGAAGTAGTCTGTTGGTAATGGGAAAGTACTGTTAGCTATCTGAACCTAGTGTTCTTAAAGGACAACACAGATGGAGAGTGTCTGAATACTTCCATGCTAATGCTATAAACTCATTATTTTCAAACCATTTCAGTATGAAAGTGGATAAGAGATGGGGATGTAGTTTGCCTTGTGCATGAAGGATTCAAAACTTCAGATTTGGCATGCCAAATAATCACCTAAGCATACATTTACTCAATAGATGTCTACAATAGACAAACAATGATTCAAAAATCACCAAACAATAAACATTTTAGGTAAATTTGCATGTTGAAATGAAATGGAAGCGAAACAATCAATCTTTGCAAGAAACAGAATAATGTGTATTAAGTTATTACCTTAATTTCTTTTGTAATAAAGTTTTGATTCAAAAGACCCAATTGTATCTGTATATTTTTTTATTATGTTTTAGTATTATATTATATTTTGTTTATTATTATTTCTGTGCTTTTATATATATTACCATTATTTATTTATTGATTGATTGATTGATTAAACCTTTTAGTTTGGTTGAAATAATATCTCTCTATATATAATTTATTTATTATTAATAATTATTATTATTATTGGGCTGCACGGTGGCACAGTGAGTAGCACGATTCCCTCACAGCAAGAAGGTCGCTGGTTCGAGCCTCGGCTGGGTCAGTTGGCATTTTCTCCCCGTGTTTGCGTGGGTTTCCTCCACAAGTCCAAAGACATGCGATACAGGTGAATTGGGTAAGCTAAATTGCCCATAGTGTATGTGTGTGAATGAGTGTTATGAATGTTTCCCAGAGATGGGTTGCAGCTGGAAGGGCATCCGCTGCGTAAAACATATGCTGGATAAATTGGTCGTTCATTCCGCTGTGGTGACCCCAGATTAATAAAGGGACTAAGCCGAAAAGAAAATGAACGAATGAATTATTATTATTATTATTGTTGTTATTACTATTAGACTCTCAAAGGGCCAATTGACATTGACAATGACTGCAGTTTCAGCTAAACAATCTGCTTTACTGAAGAAAAAGAGTAATCTTGGATAAAATTGACAGCAACTTTTCATTTTTGGGTGGACTATGTCTTTAAGTGCAGTAGTCAGGGAGGGAATTTCCCTTAAATTACATAACACATCACATTACTTTAATTCAAGTAGAGGAAGAAAAAAAAAGCAATCAGGGAAGAAAGTGACCATTTCTAAGACAACAGTTTCCTTAAGGTTTTGCTTAACATTCCTAGAAATTCACCACATTCCTTTTACATCTAATCTAAAGTCTACAATAGCTCTTTAAATATCCCTCTTTTCATTAAACACAGCACTGTTATATGGTTTGCTATGTCTTGCCAAGGGGGATGAGATTTCAAGGCTGTGTAAATGCATTATTAGCTCAGATACAAAGCTAATAACTGATATAAGACGGTCTGAGCTGAAATCACTGAATTCGAGTCGCCCAAAATCGGTGAAGTTAAAGGAACACTCCACCTTTTTTTTTATTTTTTATAAAGGCTCATTTTACAAGTCTTCTAGAGTTAAACAGCTGACTTCAACCATTTTTGAGTCCATTCAGTCGATTTCTTGTTTTGGTGGGGTCACTTTTATCTTAGCTTAGCATAATGAATTGAATCGGATTAGACCATTAGCATTTTATTTTTTTTTAAATATAATTTTCTTATATTTAAAGCTAGAATCTTCTGTGCAATTATTGTTTTATCATCGCATAAATAATACACAACGTAACTACAGAAGACGGGCTCTAAATATAGGAAGATTATCTTTTTTTTTTTAAATAAATGCTAATGGTCTAATCCGATTCAATTCATTATGCTAAGCTAAGTAAAAAGTGACCCCGTCAGAACAAAAAATCAACTGAATTAGATTTAAAAATGGTTCAAGCCAACTCTTTAACTCTAGGAGTCTTGTAAAGTGGAGCGTGTCTTAAAGAGGAAAAGGAGTGATTCAGCTGGCAGATATAGATGAATCTCTGTTTAGCACGTGATCGCTGTGCCTATGGGCTTTATAAGTTAAATATGTCGATAAACCTCCACAAACAACAGTGTTTTTGTGCCATTTTACATAATGTAGAGAGTGTGGCTTACATTTTGTGTTACAATAATCTGTCCTGTAATCATTCACTTTTGATATAGCTGTAAATAAATACATGAATGATATTTAAATTTACTAAACACAAAACACATCATAAGTCATAAGTGTCAATTTTTTGAAATTGAGATTATTCATCATCTGAAATCTGAAAAAAGAAAAAGCTTTCCATTGATGTATGGTTTGTTAGGATAGGACAATATTTAGCTTTTTGACATATTTGGAATCTGAGGGTTCAAAAGAAATTAAAATATTGACAAAATCATCTTTAACGTGTCCAGATCATGTTCTTAGCAATGCATATCACTAATTATAAATGAAGTATTGTTATATTTACAGTAGGAAATTCACTGACCATGATCTTTACTTGATATCCTAATGATTTTGGGCAGAAAAGAAAAATCAATCATTTTGATCCATGCAACATAAGACTGATGTTGTGGTCCAGGGTCACATAAATTGACCATTATGAAACTAAGCGAAACATTAATATTAAGCTGTATAATTAGTGATTTAAATTTAAAGTAGTTTCATTTGGTGTAATGCATTAATTAATGTAATTTTTTCATTCATTCATTTTCTTATGAATTTCTTCATTTTCATTTTCTTAGTCCCTTTATTAATCTGGGGTCGCCACAGCGGAATGAACCGCCAACTTATCCAGCATATGTTTTACGCAGCGGATGCCCTTCCAGCCGCAACCCATCCCTGGGAAACATCCTTACACACTCATTCACACACACACACACACACACACACACACACACACACACACACACACTACGGACAATTTAGCTTACCCAATTCACCTATAGCGCATGTCTTTGGAAATGTGGGGGAAACAGGAGCATGTAATTTTTTTTAAATGTTTATTATATACTATATACTTAGTGTTAAATAATGTAGAATTACCTATGATTTTTATATGAACCACTTTCTCAAATAGCTTAAGCTGAAAACTATTTTAAAATAGTTCAATTAAATCTTTATGTAATTTCTAGCAATTTTGCTGTGCTTTTTTTGTTCATATTTCTGAATAGTTTTATTTTTCAGTTTGATTTGTAATGGTTTTAGACAGAAACTTTAGCACTTCAGCTTAAAACCTAAAATGTTTTACTCTATTCTCAACATTTATCTAATCAGTTTTTTATCATCAAATTTTTATATCGTAATTATTATCTTATGTAAGTAAAGGTCTGGTGGGAACACTTTTAGCTTAGCTTAGCATAAATCATTGAATCGGATTAGACCATTAGCATCTTGCTTAAGAAATGATATTGCGCAGCACCTGAAAATAGTCCCCAGCTAAGTAACTAGGTAACGTTGCTTTGAGATATCATTGTGCCTGCTGCAGCTATGGTACGGCAGCAAAGTCCCTTGATTATTACGCCAGAATGAGCGTATAGTTCCTAGCCATATCAGCTTAGAAAATAGCAACTTTTCATTTTCTATTGGTCTTCGCACATGATGTAAATACAGAAGAGCATTAAATGCAAAAATTATCAAAACTTATTGAAAGCAATGCTAATGGTCTAATCCGATTCAATGATCTATGCTAAGCTAAGTTAAAAGTGCTTTTGGCTAACAAGTTAAAAATGTTAGCACTTCAGTTTAAAACTTAAAATGTTTATTCTTTTCTCAACTTTTTCTTTTTTATTGTTTTTTATCTAATATTTATCTTAACTATTAACTTATGTGAGCAAAGTTCTGGTGGGGACACTTTTAGCTTAGCTTAGCATAAATCGTTGAATCGGATTAGACCATTTGCATCATGCTCAAAAATGTATATGACGCAGCACCTTAAAATAGTCCCCAACCAGGTAACATCGCTTTGTGATAACATTGCGACAAAGTTAGTCGATTATTACGCCAGAATGAGAGTATAGTTCCTAGACATATCAACCTAGATATGCAACTTAGCAACTTTTCATTTCCTATTGGTCTTCGTACATGATGAGTCAAGCATTAAATACAAAAAATATCGAAAATTATTTTTGAAAATTTTCAATGAGATGCTAATGGTCTAATCCGATTCAATGATCTATGCTAAGCTAAGCTAAAAGTGCTCTCGTCAGACCTGTAGATCAGCTGAATGGATTCAAAAATGGTAAAACTCAACTGTTTATCTCTAGGAGAGTGTTAAAATTAGCCTTTTTTTAAAGAGTGTTCCTTTAAGATTTTGATTCAGCCTGAACAGAAAGTCGCCTTTTAAGAAACCAAACTGAACTTGGCTCCGCATTGTGAGAACGTTCTCCATTTTCTCTCTCCGCTTATATAATAAACCAAAAACATCTATCAGAGCGTAATGGGCTTTCTTTACGTCAAAGATTTTAAGCTTCGCGACTACAATCTCTCAGGCAATTTGTCTAAACTGGGCGCTGTTCGGCCCCTGACTTGTTATTTCTCCGGCGCTGTATGATTTGGGTCTGTTTCTGTCCTGCAGCCACAAACACTGATGCAATCGGCAGATCCTGCGTGCAATAACCCAGCTTCTCCTGCTGTCTGAAAACAATCTAACACACACACCGCAGGAAAGAGCCAGACGCCGCAGAGACATCTCACATTAAGAGCTCATTGTTTGCTTGTGCTAATTTGTGCTTTTAGGACAGAACTGGCTGGTTTTCGGCGCTTAGCATGAGGGCGGCGCATTGTTCGATTTTTCTTCAAAGGCCGAAGAGCTTGACTTGAACTGAAAACATCTCTTTCTAAATAGACAGGAATGTAATCTCGGAGAAGTGAGGAAAACAGGACCAGATCTACTCAAAAACACTAGCTTTAATTTAAAGGTGACATTTCATGAATATTCAACGTTTCTTGTGTGTTTAAATAGATAGTTCACTCAAAACGTAATATTCTGTCATTATTTACTCACCTTTCGCTTGTCATAAAAATGCTTGCGCTTCGTTTTTATATATATATTGAATAATGTTAGAAACGTAACACCTAGATCTATATCCAGAAACAATGTAAATTAAATTTAGATACTTATAGAAGTGACTTTTTCATAAAAATGTCATATTTCACATTCAGGTAAAGGGTGTTGTTGAGTATTTTGTGGTAGATACAAACGTACTTCATATTTCCCAAAACACATTATAAATGTTTTGCTGAGAAATAAACAAACAAACAAAAAAGATGCCCTTCCAGCTGCAACCCATCACTGGGAAACACCCATACACACTCATTCACACACATACACTACGGACAATTTAGCTTACCCAATTCACCTATAATGCATTGTGGGGGAAACTGGAGCACCCGGAGAAAACCCACACGAACACAGGGAGAACACCACACAGACATGCCAACCGAGGCTTAAAACAGCGACCATCTTGCTGTGAGGTGATCGTGCTACCCACTGCGCCACCGTGACGCCCAATACAGGATTAGTAAACAGGAAATAAACATTGGTAGCTATTGACTTCCATGTTTGTTTTTCCTACTATGGAAGTCAATGGTTACAGGTCTCCAACATTCTTCTAAGTATCTTTTTTTTTTGTGTTCAACTCACAAATATTTGGAACCACTTCAGTCAGTAGTGAGTAAATGTAAATGTTTGGGTAGACTATAAATTTAGGTGCTATAATCGGGTCCCTGATGCATCTACCAACCCAGTGTGCTGCTTTTTATGGTAAAAATAAAGGATATAATAATAATAATAAAGTGTAACAGATAGACATTTTAGATGCATAGTTTGCATTTGTTTTTATATTTGAGCTTTCATTTTATTAGAATCTTTAGTTATGTCACGATCACCAGCAATCTAACCCTCATAGATTGCTGGAGAACCTTCACATTCACTCGGACTACAATTCTGCCACCATATGAACTACAACTCCCTTCAGGCACCACACACACATACCTGTCCCGGTACTCCATTGATTATACACACACAGCTGGGAGCTACTCAAGACTGATTACATGGCCCATATAAACAGCACACACACTCACAGACATTGCTGAGTCTTGTTTGTTTCTAACCCTGTAACATTACGAAGCGTTTCCTAGTTTAGTCTCGCTGTGTTTTGACCAATGCTTTGTGTTATTGTTAATCCTGCCTGCTGCCTGTACGGACCACTCGCTTTGTTTTGTTTTTTGACTACGATATTGGATAACCTGTATGCTACTGTTTGCTCCGGTGTTTGACCATTGCTTGCATGACTATTCTTTGTTAATGAAACTGCATGTGGATCCTCATCAACTGTATGTCAGTATGTTTGCAGACTCCAAACAGATGAAGTAGAATCCACTAGGGCTGTTTGTCTGTATTTGCACTGAACTGCTAGGTTGCGAAAGAGCTGGTGAACTCTAATGGAGCTCAGTGTAGATGGAGATCACGATTTCACAGAGTTTATGGTGCTGCTGTTTGTTCCTCAGACTCGCGCTGGAGGGGAAAGAGCCATGTGAGGTCAGCGCAGGAATGCTGGAGGATTGGCACCTGGCTAAATCTTACACACACACACACACACACACGCGCTCACTTTTTCCACTCTCTGAGGAGCCTCCACGTGGATCCTGTACCTACAAAAACATGGCATTCCTGTGCGTGCAGTCCAGCAGTTTTACACCGCCACCCCACAGCCTGTGCAGACACGCATCTGGCAGATCAACAGGTCAGTGAACTGAAGTTGAACAGAAAACTGAGTTGTACATGCAACAATTAAACCGTGTACACCAATTTTTTTTACAGCAATTTATTTTCAAGTGAACATCCAAAAATCATTAGATGGCACTTAATCACTCACTCTAGAACTGACTGTACCTTGTGTTTGTTTCATACAGATTACAAAACCAACAAGCTTTTGTTTCCAGGTGAAGTCGGCTCATTTAAAAGTAGAGATTTCAAGCTTTATGTGGATATGTTTCTCACGTCTGTGACGCAAGTATTTGAATGAGCGTGCAAAATCACTCCCTGACATTAGATGGGGCTTAACCACTCACTCACTATCCTCGCCACAGTGCAATGAACCACCAATCACTCCGACATATGTTTTATGTGGTGGATGCCCTTCCAGGTGCAACCCATTACTGGGTAACACCCATACACTCTCTCATTCTCATACACTACGGCACTACGAGTTAACCTAATTGACTTATACTGCATGTTTTTGGATTCTGGGGGAAACTGGAGCACCCGGAGGAAACCCACTCCAAACATGCAAACTGCACACAGACATGCCAACTGGCCCAACTGGGGCTCGAACCAGCGACCTTCTTGCTGTGAGGCGACAGTGCTAACCACTGAGCCACCGTACCGCCCAAATGAGGCTTATTGAAACACAGAAAGACCCAGGTGCGTCAGTGCTAATAGCCTAGTGGTCAGTGCGCAGATATATATATTGCAACTGTGCTGCAGGAGACCCGAGTCCCAACTCGCGTACATTTCCCGATCCCATCAATATCTAATGTCGTATCATAATCACTGTGTGGGAAGAGTACTGAAAAGTCATACTCAAGTAAAAGTACCGTTACTTACCCAAAAAATGAGTGCAAGTAGAGTAAAAGTATCTGTAAATTGTAAAGAGTAGCCCTTTCTAAAGTACTCAAGAGTCGTGAGTATTACACTGTGAACGGCTGATGCGTTTGCATGCAATTTGTGTGTAAACGTAATGTTCTGTAGCGCATTTAGTTGTTGTTTAAGGCCGTTTGGTGGTTTCAGTCATCATACAGTAACATCCGTCATCTTTTCATCAATGACATGCAGTCTAAACGGTCTCTGGGTCATTGCGTGTGACAATTGTGTCTTTGAAGTTGTTCTGTATGATGCAATTTTTCAATGAGCGATTTGATTGGATGGGAATATCCGCACTGATTATTCTACTTAAGCCAACCATAGACAACAATAAACAAATAAATAAAGCAGTGACTGAAGTTTGAAGGAAAATAGTGGCGTAAAAGTACAGATACAGCACTAAAAATGTATTCAAGTGAAAGTACTAGTTACTTAGTAAAGTACAATACCTACTCATTCCTACAGTAATTTGAGTCTTTGTAAATTGTTACTTCACACCACTGATCATAATAAAAGCTAAATGAATAAATAAATAAGCCATTTTGTTCTCGCTGACTGGCGTTGGACAGTTAAAAACAGCAGAAACACTCAAACATTGCTTGTTTTGTGTCCTTTTGCAGATGAAATAAATATCACGTGGGTATGGATCAACACAAGGGTGAGTTATCCTATATAATCCGTATCATTTTTTTAATACGGAATATTTGTAACTTCATTCTTAAGGAAATGTGACGAAAAAGTTTAGTTTTTTTAACAAATGAACATATTTTTACAGAAAATTCACAATCCTTTTAGATTTTTGACTTAAGTACATATACAAAAACCAATGCTTGAATTGTAAAAGTTGTTCAAATTTTAAGTCTTGTGATTCAGTGGCCCTGTTGCATATTTTATAAGCTTTTTATGATCTGAAGCTACAAATTGTTTTTCCAAAAAGCCATTTTAGATGTTCACAAACAGCAGAAACGCTTTAAAATGGCTTATTTGTTGTTCTTTTGTAGATTTAAATATATCGCATGGGTCTGGATCAACACAATGATGAGTAATTTGTTATAAAATCTATACATTTTTAACAAATGAACATATTTTTACAGAAAATTCGCAATCTTTTTAGATTTTTTACTTGAGTACTTATACAAAAACCAATGCTTGAATTGTAAAAGTTGTTCAAATTTTAAGTCTTGTGATTCAGTGGCCTGTTGCATAGCTTTTTATGATCTGAAGCTACCAATAAAATGTCCAAAAAGCCATTTTAGATGTTCAGCAGAATGTTCAGCAATGGTAATCCCTTATAAAATCTATCGTCTTTGAGCAAACGAACATTCTTTTACAGAAAATTCCCAATCCTTTTAGATTTTTGACTTAAGTACATTGATAAAAATGAAGTTTTATAAATAAAAGACAATGTTAACATCATAGTCTGTTTTTTTTTTTAATGGTCACATTTAGTTCAAGTCTTGTGATGAAGTGGCCTGTTGCATATTTTCTGAGCTTTTTATGAATTAAAACTACAAAAAAAATGTCAAAAGGCCATTTTTGATATTAAAAAGACAGCAGAAACGCTTCACAATTGCTTATTTTGTGTTCTTTTGAACATTAAATGAATATTGCGAGGGTCTGGATCAACACAGTGGTGAGTAATCGATTATAAAATCTTTCATCTTTGAGCAAATGAACATTTAAAGTTAGTTGGAAACTCCCGAGTTCCCACGTTTGGTCGGGGTCTGTCTGGAAAAGCACCTCCAGTCTTTGGGTGGGGTGGCGAAAGGGTCTGGCGTTAACAGACTCCCAGCCGCAGATTTACGGGAGCTGACGAGCGCATGGAAACTCGGCACGATGGGCAGCGACCTTCTGCCATATTTCAGTTCTCGCACAGCGACGCCACGGGCAAATGTCATGACAAATGTGGAGGGGCTCTGCTTTTATAAGAGGCATAAAACATCCAGCAGGCAGACTTTCAGATTTGTGCTTTGAGTCCCGGCCAACACTGGGCGCAGTGGGCAGACTTCACTTTTTTGGGAGGTGCCGTCTAAGACTTGCTCTCATTTCCTGGATCCAGATATTACAGCAGCACTGTAAAAAAAAAAAATGCTATGTTTGGATAACATGAAGGAAGTTAACTTATTAGTTTTTTACAAAATTAAGTGGATTGAGCATGAAACAGTTAAGTTGTCCAGAAAAAAACTCAACAATTGTGTTGTTTCAGCTCGTTTTATATAAGTAGTTTGAACAAACTCAAAGTAAATGTCATTTTTTTGAGTGTGTGAGGCTCAAAATAGCTGTACGATTTAGTTTCTTGGTACTTTTATCTTTTTTTTAGTACTTATAATAAAGGGTCAAAGATAAAAGTGGTTTTCAGACATTTTTAATAAGGTGTAATTGATTTTTTTTTTTTTCTTTTTTTGTTTATTTGTTTATATACTTTATTGCACAGACAGTTAGAATACAGAAAAACACAACAAAAAACAATACAATGTCCACATTTTTCGTTTTTGATTTTTTTTTTTTTAAGCTTAGATTCAAACTAGAACTATCCATTGTTACATACCCACCCGCACCCACCCACAAACCCCCCAGGAGGAATGAGAATGAAATGAGATACTATATAGGTTCTATTACATGTACACAAAATAAACAATAAGGCTATATATTAATGTATGTGGTCCATAAATGTAAAAAAAGGGAAAGGAAATAACAAATACAATTCGGGGAGAATACTCACACCACCAGATAGCACAGTACAACATGATGACAAGTTTACCCTGACAATCTCAGTCAGAATCTAATGAGGACAAAGAGTCAAATAAAGTTAGAATGGGGGACCAAGTTTTATAGAATTTGTCAGTAGAGCCCTTAGTGGAATACTTAATCTTTTCTAGAGAAAGAAATGACATGAGATCTATTAACCAGCTATTAAGAGGGGGAGGAGTTGGAGACTTCCAATGAAGCAAAATGCGTCTTCTAGCAACCAATGAAGCAAATGCAATAACATCGGATTGTTGTTTAGAGAGAAGAGAAGGTAACATAGACACACCAAAGATGGCAATCAATTGATTTTTTTTTTTCTAAACAAAATAAATACATTTGGGGTTGAAACCTCTGGTTCTTGAGGGACATCAAATAGAGACTGTTTTAAATATTTATGAACATTTATCCATAGTGAATTGACATTTGCTGGACATGTAGAATGTATTTTTAATAAAAAAAAAAAAGCAATGCAGAGATTATATCTTATTAGGAGGTTACAACAATTTGGTGGTAGTCAAGATACTATGGAGATGGTGTACAAGAATTGGGTCGAAAGTGTTGTCAGTTTTAACATGATTGCGTGGTATGGGCTGTTGCCAGTTAAAGTAAAGCAGTAGTTGCCAGTACAGTTGTAGGTAAAGCACAAAGACATCTACATGAAATGTATTGAATGGGAATTAAACAGAAAGCACATGTCATTGTTGAAGATTGTTCCCATCCGTTAAATATACAATTTCAGCTCTTAGGCAACCTCAGGTACAGAAAAATGTGCGTCAAATGTCTTTTGTGCCGACTGCCATACTGGGTTTTAAGTATGAATAGGGTTTAATTGTGTTTTTAATGTGATTTATGTAATGATATTGAATGTATTTGTGTTTTTGTGATATGTGTAATGTGAACGCTGATGTGGTTGTGTGGTGAAACCAAAGATACATTTCCAATTGTGGACAATAAGGAAAGTAAAGTAAAATGTACTAATTTGCAAAAAAAAAAGATTCTTGCTGCTTTCAATTTTTTTGAGTTGAGTCAAATTAACTTCTTCTAGTCATCTTAACTTATATCAGTCAAACTGACTAAAAATATTAAGTTATTTACTTAAAATAATTGCTGAAACCTGATTAACTTATTAAAACAAGTTAAAGTAACAAAAACATTTATTCTTGAGACCCATTTAAAATGTAATTCAATGCAACTATTTATCAATAAAACAACAATAAGAAGAACCGCTTGATTACATATTAAAAGACTATTAAACAATCACAAGTGGAAATCTTTATACTTTGCCACTAGCTTTTTCTCAGCAAGACTTTCATAATAATTAAAAAATATATATAATAAAACATGGCACAACCACTTATTCTGCTATATATCGTATGAAGTGTGTATCAGAATTTCTACAACACAGGCTCATTGGAAACGCATGCCTCAGCCTACATTTTTTTTGCGAAATGTAAAATACGTTGCTCCAAGTACATTTCGTTGCACGTTTCAGATGACAAATCCACTAGAGGGCGCTGTTTACATTCTTTCGAATCTGAAACATGCTACTTAGGGGACGTTTTGTTGTGCTTTTTCAATACATGTACATTTTGTACATGTTTAGGATAAGACAGGACTTGTCGTATAGATCAACTAGCGAAGCACCGAGCTAAACCCTTCCCTAAACCTAAACAATAGTGTTTTCAAAAACAAACATAAAAGAAAAGTGCACTGCGACCAGATTGATTTACCTTGATTTTACATTGGTTTTTATCTTTTTCGTTGAAGCTTCAGACTTCACCAGACTTGAGTCTGAAAATTCTGTATCACAAGTGCAACACTGAGCTACTGAGCGAACTGACCACGCCAGAAAAGTCATACTGCCCCCTAGTGTTCATTTTACTGACAAACTGCAGTCAAATGTATGTTGAAGTGCAGTTTTACATAAAATATAGACTGAAGCACGTATTTGCAATGAGCCTGTGTTGAATTTGTACATAAATACATCTGTTGAATATTTGTGGAAAATTATTTCATCTAGTTTACAATTTACAGAAATCATTCAGAATGATTTCAATGGATTTGAAATGGTGTTTAAAATGTACACTTAATGTGATTTAGACATAAAAATGGGATTTCTCATCTTTGACCTCAAAACAATATTAAAGTCGTCATGAAATGGAAGTTAAGATTGCCCTTTATTCCAATATCGTGATGTACATGTAACGTTCATGAAATAAATAAAAATGTAGGGCGGAGCATGATTTTGGTTTTGATTTTGGAACTGATTGGATTGTTGAAAGATGAGCGTTACTTACAAAATAAGGGTAGATTGACGAATGGATGAATTACAAGCAAAAATGAGGCGCACATTGTTAGCCCTGCTCTTAAGGACCGATAGCTCCGCCCTAGAAGACTGATAGCTCCGCCCTAGAAGACTGATAGCTCCGCCCTAGAAGACTGATAGCTCCGCCCTAAAAGACGGATAGCTCTGCCTTAAAGAACTAATAGTGCTGCCATAAAAGACTGTTTGCTCCGCCCTATAAGACTGATAGCTCTGCCTTAAAGGACTGATAGCTCTGCCTTAAAGGACTGATAGCTCCGTCCTAAAGGACTGATAGCTCCACCCTAAAAGACTGATAGCTCCGCCCTAAAGGACTGATAGCTCCGCCCTAAAAGACTGATAGCTCCGCCTTAAAGGACTGATAGCTTTGATTAAATCATGCAGTTAATAAAGGTACATTTTAAGAAAACAAAATTCATTGACTTGAAACTGACTTGAATTAGAAATATAACACAGTTTCCTTTCGAATTAAGTTTATTTGGTTTTAAGCATTTTCTGTCTAAAGGAAAAATGTCTTTTTCTGACGCTATCTGCAGATTTCAAGCATTTAGTGTAAACAAAGTCACTTTTTGATGCATGTTTTAAAAAAACAAGACTTAATTTGACTTAATCGAATTGAGTAAATAATAATTCCCCTTTGAAAGCAAGGCAGAAACACTGCGTGTGTTTTTAGTTTCAGGAAGCGGTAAAGCTGAAATCGAGTGTAATTGGATAGGAGATGTGACTGTTCTCCGCTTGGCCTCAGGAGACGTGACTGCTGTCAGGATCCACATGATAAATGCTTTGATTTGGCCAGGACTCTGTGCATGTTGTGGGACACGTGTGTGTGTGTGTGTGTGTGTGTGTGTGTGTGTGTGTGTGTGTGTGTCCAGGCTGAAGCAGATTTGAAGCCAGGCTCAAAACACATTGAAGAAAACAGGAAGATGAAGGAGCTTAGATGAGTGAAATGTAATTATCTGACAAACTGAAGGGATGTTAAAGCAAGCGCGATGGCGATTGTTTAACCCAGGGGTGTCCAAACTCAGTCCTGCATAGTTTAGCTCCAACTTCCTTTAACACACCTCTCTGGAAGTTTCTAGCATACCTAGAAAGAGCTTGATTAGCTGGTTCAGGTGTGTTTAATTGGGGTTGGAGCTAAAATATGCAGGACACCAGGACCGAGTTTGGACACCCCTGGTTTAACCCAACAGTGCCCAAACTTTCTTCTGTCAGATGAACCAGTTTGACCCATAATATTTATTTAAAGTGCATCCTGAGGTTTTAAGTTAATATTTCAGTAACTGATTTCACGTTTGTTCATTTATTTTCTCTGATATGACGTGAAATACAAGTAAAAAAAGACAAAAACTGTAAAACTATAACAATATTTTATAAACAAATTTAATCTTGGTAATCTAAAATTATTCTAATTTAATTTATTTAAATTCATGCTAACATTTTTTAAATCTCGTAAAAGTTTTATGAATTATATATATTATTCATTACTTGTTTAGAAATATTATATTTTATATTTCAATATTTAATATTTAATTAAATAGTTATTAACACAATTGATAAATATGTTATTTAATTATTCATTAAGTTTTTATATTTAATGATATTTTATGCTTATTCATATTTAATTTTTAATTAATAGTTTAGGCAATATTGAGCTTTGCCTTCAGTAAAGAAAAAAAAATATTTAAAAGTAAATCTCCATAAAAATCATAATTATAGAAAATTATATTTTTATATTTTATATAACAATATTATTTTTGTAATGACATTTATTGATATTTAGTATTTAATTAAACGGTAACACAAATTATACATATTTTATTTAATCATTAATTGTTATATCAAATGATATATTATGCTTATTCATATTCAATTTTAATGAATATTTTAGGCCTCACGGTGGCACAGTGGATAGCACGTTCACCTCACAGCAAGAAGGTTGCTGGTTCGAGCCTCGGCTGGGTTAGTTGGCGTTTCTGTGTGGAGTTTGCATGTTCTCCCCGTGTTGGTGTGGGTTTCCTCCGGGTGCTCCGGTTTCCCCCACAAGTCCAAAGACATGCAGTATAGGTGAATTGGGTAAGATAAATTGTCCATAGTGTATGAGTGTAAATGGGTGTGTATGGATGGTTCCCAGAGATGGGTTGCAGCTGGAAGGGCATCCGCTGCATAAAACATATGCTGGATAAGTTGGCGGTTCATTCCGCTGTGGCGACCCCAGATTAATAAAGGGACTAAGCCGAAAAGAAAATGAATGAATGAATGAATGAATGAATATTTTGGGCAATATTGTGCTCTGCCTTCAGTACAGTAATATGGTAAAGTACAAATACTTATTTTGCTGTCTTCATAACATCATTCTTGCTTTTACACAGTATAGCAGTGTATTTATCCATGAATATTTATAGCTGCCATTATATTTCCTCCCACAAGGGTATCATCATGTTTGGGGGTCCTTGGCATAAAAAGCTCAGAAAACCCCCTGGGCTGTATCCTGGTCCAAACCACACAATGCCTAATTTATACCAACAGAGCAGGACTGTAGAATGAGTTAGTGGAGCCACGGCCATTAAAACTTCAAACTATGAGCACAAAACCACCAGAACACACTGAACACAGGGGTCCTCTTGGTTAAAGAGGCCCAAAATGTGCATCCAGGGACCTCACAGGACCATAACCTGGCCAAGAAGATAAAACATGAACGTTTATGTAAAGAACTATTGATAACAAATTAAGTGCATTATTTTTTTCAAATAATTCAGTGTCCAAATAAACAAGTCCAGTATTCTGCTTATGAACACATAAAGATTAGGTTTTGTACATGTAAACAGTCTTGTTTCTAGGATTAATCTGTTCCAAACCTCATCCCAAAGTACTGCAATCTGAAACACAGGCTCGAGTATTTTTGTGAGCTGTAAAAAAAAAAGTACTTCAGCATACGTTTGACTGCCGTTTGTAGGTGAAATGAACAATAGGGGGCAGTATGACACCAACAACTTGTGTTCCTTTTCACACTAATGATATTTACAGGACATATTATTCAGGAATAAAGGACTATTTTCATGCACCAAATAAATACCACAAAACAACTGAACAGTATGTAGGATTTGTAACCAGACACCTATCTATCTCCATATGGACAACTTTTCTGGTGTGGTCAGTTTGCTCAGTAGCTCACCTTGTATGGTACTTGAGATGCAGAGTGCTCATATTCAAGTCCGGTGAAGCACGCTTCCACAAAAGAGATCAAATTAATGTAAAGTCAAGGTAAAGCGAGTGTAATGTAATGTAATGTGTATTCATATAGCACATTTATCATGTATGGCCATACACCCAAAGCGCTTCACAATCATGAGGGGGGTCTCTCCACACCACCATCAGTGTGCAGCATCCACTTGGATGATACGACGGCAGCCACAGGACAACGTCACCAGTGCGCTTACCACACACCATCTATAGGTGGAGTGTAGAGACAGTGATAGAGCCAATTCAGTGGATGGGGATGATTGGGAGGCCCTGATGGGTAAGGGCAGATTAAGGTAATTTGGCCAGGACACCAGGGTTACACCCCTACTCTTTACGAGAAGTGTCATGGGATTTTTAATGACCACAGAGAGTCAGGACCTCGGTTTAACGTCTCACCCGAAAGACAGCGCTCAATGACAGTATAGCGTCCCCTTCCCTATACTGGGGCATTAGGACTCACACAGACCGCAGGATGAGTGTCCCCTAGTTTTCCCCTGTGGTCTCCCATTCAGGTACTGACCAGGCTCAGCCCTGCTTAGCTTTAGTGAGTAACCGGTCTTGGATTGCAGGGTGATATGGCTGTGGCCATAAAATATAAAATTCATAAATAAACAGAAAACACTAATGAATCATAGGGACAAGCAGCAGTTCAATCGGGATTAGTTTTTACAGTGTACTTTATTTGCATTCACGGTTACAGTGGTGCGTTTACAGTCCCAAATGATGTTTAACAGGGGTCCCCCACAGTCCAAAGACATGTGCTATAGGTGAATTTGATGAACTAAATTGGCCGTAGTGTATGAGTCTGAATGTGAGAGTGTATGGGTGTTTCCCAGTTCTGGGTTGCAGCTGGAAGGACATCCGCTGTTTAATAAATATGCTGGATAAGTTGGCGGTTCATTCCGCTGTGGCGACCCCTGATAAATAAAAGGACTAAGCCGAGGGAAAATGAATGAATGAATGATGTTTAACAGAGCAGGAAAATGTTTCACAGTATTTCCTATTATATTTTTCTTCTGAAGACTTTTTTTCTTCTTGCTGGATAAAAAAAAATATATATATATATATATATATATAAGTAAAAACTGTTTAGGTCCATATTATTAGCCCCCTTAAAAAATGACTTGTTTTCGAATGTCTACAGAACAAACCACTGGTGTCCAAATGGCCTGCCCAGTTAACCTAATTAACCTTATTAAGCCTTTAAATGTTACTTTAAGCTAAATACTAGGATTCTTTCAAAATATCTAGTGAAATATTAAGCATGTGTTGAAAAGGAAGTCTCTCAGCACTTGGGAAGTATTTGAAAAAGAAATCAAGTTTTACATGAGGGATAATAACTTGTCTTCTCTTCAAATATATATATATAATATATAATCTCTATACGAAAAATCCTTCCAGAACCAGTGTTGATTTAAAAAAAAAAAAAGGCACTAATGCACTCTACTGCAATACACCTTAAACCGTTCATCAACCAATCAGAATTTAGCGTTCATTATAATCTAATATTCATTATAATATACATTACATTCACAACCTTCACTATAAAGCCATGTATGTTCATATGAGTTGCTGCTGATCGTCTTCCTCTTTTTGCTTTCCACCACCTGCACACACGCGCACACACACACTCTCTTGTCTCTCTGTTCTTCTTTCTGTCTGTGTCTCTGCCAGGCTCTCTGTGTTCTCTGGTTCCCTTCACATGGGGCGCCTGTTTTCTCAAAGCAACACCGCCTCGCCTGGCAGCCAGACAAGGTCAACATGACAGGATTTGCCCCCTCCTTCCCTATTTATCTGTGGGTTTCTTTGACTTCGCTCAGCTGAGAGCCAGGCTCCTCCCAGACATGAAGGGCCTTTCATCTCCTGGCTCCATCAGAGAGCAAACACGGCCCAGAGCCACAGAGAGAGCGAGAGTATACCTGACTCACAAACACACAGGGCTTCACGATGGACGCAAACAACTAATAATGCAGCACAGAGTTTTTCGTGGCTAAATGTACACCTTAGAGGCAAGCAGCCAAAATCAGGCCATCTACACTTATTTCTTCTAAAATTGGGTTTACATTAAGCCATTTAGGCTGCATTTACACTGCTGATCTTGATGGTCAATTCCGATTTTGTGACTGTATCCGATTTTTTGTTTGTTTGCATCTTTTTAAAGTGACTCGTATTCGATTGTCTGCATTTACACTGCACACAATGACCAGACGCAATGACAAGGAAAAAAAAAAGAGTGGGCGCTGACTGACAGCGGATAATAAAAGAGGGCTCTTTTCTCCATTCCTGTATTTAGACTGTTTGGGTTTCATTTTTTAATTCTTTTTGACAAGTTGTTTTGCTATAGTTTATGACAGAATAGTTCTCATCTGGCCATCTTATTTTAATCTAGGCCTTTTTAAACCAGTAGGTATCTTAATGTAATGTCCATGGTGTGATTTATGCATGTGACATATGCAATAGTTTTATATAAGTTTATATTGGTTACGGGGCGGATGTTGCTTTTTCTCTCTCTCTCTCTCTCTCTCTCGCTCTTGTTAAACATGCTTAAATACTTGCGCTATATGACAATATAGAAGCTTTGCGTGGTCCTAGTGTGTGAGATTCAAGGTTTGGTACTCTGCTGAAGTCTGTTCCGAAATGACAGCATCAGAGTTGACGTCATTCGCTACGGTTTTTAATGTTGAGCGACTCGCATTGACAAGTGACAATCCGATCTACCTGCTTATACTGCAGACACGAAGGCCAGTTCATATCGGATAAATATCCACATATGAACAAGGCCTGAATCTGATTTGAGTCATATCCGATCTGTGCCACATGGGAGCAAAACATCGGAATTGGGTCACTTGAAACAGCCTTAGACAAGGATAGATTTTAAGATTCTTATATTAGTTTATAAGGCACTACATAACCTGACACCCTCTTACATTTAGGGTGTACTCACATTAGGCTGCGAACTGTGCCCGGGCATGATTGACCCCCATTTCCCGATTCGTTTGACAAGTGTGAGTGCTCTGAATCGCGCCCTCGCATGGTTCAGTTGGCCGGCCCTGGCCTGGTTGGAAGAGGTGTGCCAGAGCGTGGTTTGGTTGGGCTACTGAAATTTTACAAACGTTTATTTCCCGCTAACATTTGAGCACGTTCTTAAACAGCGCTGATTTGCC
>CAIGQW010055694.1:656835-676114 GCA_903798125.1 Danio choprae | reverse complement strand
ATATATATATATATATGACCTACATATATGTTTATATGTAAGACCCAAGGACTTATTTGGGATTTGGGGGGGTTCTTTTCCAGTTGTGTTATTAATGTTTCTGTCAGCCTTCTCTCATTTTGTTTCAGTAGTCATAGGAGAAAGCAAGTGGTCGAGAGACCTGAAAGAAACCAGCGAGTGGAAAGAAGTGTGCGGTGTGGATGTGTTTGTTTTGGAGGGGTTTGCACTGGGGCGGGGGGGGCGGCGTGGACCATCCTGTGATGGTGCAGAGGGGGACAGAGCGAGAAATTGAGGGTCCTCAGGCCGGGCGGGACGGAGCTCTGCGCAGCAGGAGGAGGTGAGCGAAACGTTCCAAGAGGAAACGGTGAGGCCACACTGTGATTAGTGGTTGCAGTTTAACTGGAGAAAAATGCATGGTCCAGGCCCAGCGAGAGAGGGTGGTTTCACTGGTCTCTGTGAGCCTGTGTGACTCAGGGTCTCACTGCGCTCCTATCAGACCTCTATAGAGCTTGTTTGTGCAGCGAAAAGGCCTTTAGAATGGCATTTAAAGGTCTAGTGAAATTAAGTTTTATTTTTTTAGGTGTGAGTATCAGTATGTTCGTTTTAAAGGGGGCCTATTATCCCCCTTTTTACTAGATGTAAAATAAGTCTGATGTCCCTAGAGTGTGTATGTGAAGTTTCAGCTCAAAATACCACACAAATAATGTTTTATAAGCTGCTCCTTTTAGGCTTTGATGCTAATTGTAGTGTTTTGGTGACTGTCGCTTTAAATTCAAATGAGATTGTGCTCTTTTCAAAAGAGGGCGGAGCTACATATGCCTGTGTGTCAGCATAGTGTCAGATTCAAAAGACTGACGACCTATGCTAATGAGGGAAAGATCGTCACGGGGGTTTTTTCCCCCTCCGATGACACTTACAAAGGGAGAATGTCAATCAAAGTGTTTCTGCAGGCTGTTTTTATAAAGTGTGATTATAAAAAATACAGTTAATACATTTTTACTGTTATAAGCTGGTTATAATTACACACTGTTGCCACACAACTGTGTCTAAACCCTTTATTAAAGCTATTTTTGCATAATAGGTCCCCTTTAAGGATATCTATTAGTTAGTGTGCTTCAAAACAGTGACATTTTTGCATTTAGAAGATCCAAAACGGATATAAACATCCAAAGGCAACAATGAAATAGGCTTTCTTACTCATATCTGAGAATCAGAAAATCAAATATTTCACAGTATAATTAATTTTAGCTGAGAATATTGCTCAGGAGGTTGCACTTTTGCTTTAGCAAGAAATATCAGAGTGGCAATGTTATTGTCATTTTGCCCATACATAAGATTTGGGCCACTTTCTGACATAATTAAGTCCAGAAATCAATGCTTGTAGTCCAAATTAGCCGTTCGTTGTAGTTCTTGAAAAATTTGTTTTTTTTTGAGTGGACTTTAAGATTTGTAATATTTGAGATTTTTTTTATGCACAAACATACACACTGACTAACTTTCAAAGGCTTAAAAAGTATAAACACAGCAACGCAAACCACATTCAGCTACTAGCTAAGCCATAATGGTGGCCAATCAAGTGCAACTTCATACATGATTAAAATGACCCAGTGTTGTACAGTGTCTAATATCCAAAGTCATGCTATTCCTATTAACATCATACTTCCAGCACATAGGTGTCAAACTCGGGCACCACAGCTCTGCACAGTTTAGTTCCAACCCTAATTAAACACACCTAATCTAACTAATTGAGTCCTTCAGGCTTGTTTGAAACCTGCAGGTAAGTGTGTTGAAGCAGGGCTGGAACTAAACTGTGCAGGGCTGAGGCCCTCCAGGATCCAGGAGCTGAGTTTAACACCCCTGATCTAGCATAATGTTTTGAAAAGCTATGGGAGAGACCGTCATTTTTATATATATATATATTTGTATATTATTTTTGTATAATGATGGATTATTATGTAGATAATTGTGGAAAAACATATTGCTTAAAAGGGCTAATAATATTGACCTTAAAATGGTTTTAAAACAAATTAAAACTGTTTTTATTTTAGCCGAAATAAAACAAATAAGACTTTCTCCAGAAGAAAAAATATTATAGGAAATACTGTGAAAAATTCCTTGCTCTGTTAAACATTCATTCATTTATTTTCATTTCGGCTTAGTCCCTTTATTAATCTGGGGTCGTCACAGTGGAATGGACCACCAACTTATCCAGCATATTTTTTACGCAGCGGATGCCCTCCAGCTGCAACCCATCACTGGGAAACACCCATACACTCTTATTCACACATATACACTACCAACAATTTAGCTTACCCAATTCACCTATAGCGCATGTATTTGGACTTGTGGGGGAAACCGGAGCACCCGGAGGAAACCCACACCAACACAGGGAGAACATGCAAACTCCACACAGAAATGCCAACAAGCACAGCCGAGGCTCGAACCAGCGACCTTCTTGCTGTGAGGCGAGAGCGCTACCCACTGAGCCATCGTGCTGCCCAGCTGTTAAACATCATTTGGGAAATATTTGAAAAATTCACAGGAGGGCGAATAATTCTGACTTCAACTGTATTGTTTATCCTGGATCTCGAAATGTTTCCGGGAATCCCTGTTCATTTTAGTGTGGAATTCCACGTTCCGGGTCTCTTTGTTAAATTCCCAGCAGCACTGACCTCCCCAGACCCTCCCTCCCACCTTTTAGCAAACGCTAAACATTTATTCCAAGTGGATGTCAGCTGTCTGCGTCCTGAAGTAATGCAGAAGACCATCTGAAATTCCCATCATTCAGGCCATTCCATGCTCTCAATTCCAGTGCAGAAGCTCTTGAGGTTGTAAATCGTGAGAATCCCGGGTGTTGTTGTGAAGGCTGAATGCCCTGTATGGGGCTGCAGCCTCTAAATACCTCACGGGTTGTTTAATTGTGGCTTCAAAAAAACCATAAAGCAAATTACTTGTTGCTACTTGATATTTAGCAACCAACAGAGACACCCAAGAATGCATTTTTTGTAGGATTAGAAAATGGCACAAATAAAAAGAAAGCTTTCATGCCTGATTTAATTACTGTCGTCGTTTTCTTGTGTCTTTGTAATTAGTTTTTGATTTGTTATATTGTTAAATGTGCATATATATTGTTATATTGTGGTTGGCACTGTCGCCTCACAGCAAGAAGGTCGCTGGTTCGAGTCCTGGTTGGGTCAGTTGGCATTTCTGTGTGGAGTTTGCATGTTCTCCCCGTGTTGGCGTGGGTTTCCTCCAGGTGCTCCGGTTTCCCCCACAAGTCCAAAGACATGCGGTATAGGTGAATTGAATAAACTAAATTGGCCATAGTGCATAAGTGTGAATGTGAGAGTGTATAGGTGTTTGCCAGTACTGGGTTGCGGCTGGAAGTTCATCCGCTGGATAAGTTGGTGGTTCATTTCGTGGAGGCTGTGGAGACCCCTGATGAATAAAGAGACTAAGTCGAAGGAAAATGAATGAATGAATATTGTTAAATATTGTATAATATTCCATTATTAAAGGGATAGTTCACACACTGTAAAAAATGCTGGGTTCCACACACTTCCTTCATGTTGTCCAACACAAATCGATTAAGTTAACTCAATTGTTTTTAACAAATTTAAGTAGATTGAACATAAAACAATTAAGTTGTCCCCCCCAAAACAACAAGAGTTGTGTTATTTCAGCTCATTTTAAATCAGTAGTTTGAACAAGCAGCCAAAAATATTTGAGTCCACAAAAGAATGTTGGAAAAGAGCAGCTACTGACATGCATATAAGGAACAAAATGGCTGTTTTTTCCCCTATTATTGTTCAGTATATTTTCGTTTGTGTTCAGCAGGAGAAATAAACTCAAGCAGGTTTGGAACACGTAGAGGATGAGTAAATGATGACAATTTGTGACAACACATTGCTGATCATGTTTCATAGTGCTTTTATTGAAAGTATTGCAATATTTTGTGTGATCTGTTGGTATGAAAATGCTTCTGAGGACCAGAATAGGTCAGTGGGGAAGGTGGTAACAACAGCCAGTAAGTTGTTGGGAATAAAACTAAAGAGTATTGATAGTACATACGAAGAAAGAGTATTAAATAAGGCTATCATGATTGTCAATGATGAGAGGCATTCTTTATCGTACACCTTCAAATTGTTACCATCAGGTCGTCGATATTGTGTTCCCAGAGGTGTAACAAATAGGTCAAAATGATCATTTATACCTCAAGCAGTTAAGTTTTTGAATCCTTCTTCTCTTAATATTTAACTGCTCTTAATAGCAGTTGATGGCCAGTATACTGGATATTTATCCATGGTAGTTCATTCATTCATTTTCATTTCGGCTTAGTCCCTTTATTAATCTGGGGTCACCACAGCGGAATGAACCGCCAACTTATCCAGCATATGTTTTACACAGCGGATGCCCTTCCAGCTGCAACCCATCACTGGGAAACATCCACACACACTCATTCACACACATACACTACAGACAATTTAGCCTAGCCAATTCACCTGTACCGCATGTCTTTGGACTTGTGGGGGAAACAGGAGCACCCGGAGGAAACCCACGCCAACACGGGGAGAACATGCAAACTCCACACAGAAACGCCAACTGACCCAGCCGAGGCTCGAACCAGCGACCTTCTTGCTGTGAGGCGAACGTGCTACCCACTGCGCCACCATGAGGCCCTCCATGGTAGTTTAGGTTTTTAAATGATTTATTTATATAAATGCCAAATGTGCAATGTCAGATGTTTCTGTGAGTGTATGCTGCAAATGAAATTTCCCTACGAGGACAAATAAAGTTAACAATTTTTTTTTAATTTTGGGGTGAACTGTCCATTTAAGAACATTTTTATGAATGTTAAAGGTTCATGTTATTTCATCTTTGACTTTAATCCTTAAATGCCATGTCTAAAAGTAATATAAGTTGTCTTTTTTTCCAATATTGTTCAGTATATGGGGCGACACTGTGGCTCAGTGGTTAGCACTGTCACCTCACAGCAAGAAGGTTGCTGGTTCGAGACCCAGCTGGGTCAGTTGGCATTTCAGTGTGGAGCTTGCATGTTCTCCCCGTGTTGGCGTGGGTTTCCTCCGGGTGCTCCGGTTTCCCCCACAGTCCAAAGACATGCGCTATAGGTTAATTGAATAAACTAAATTGGCCGTAGTGTGTGAGTGTTCATGTGAGTGTGTATGGGTGTTTCCCAGTACTGGGTTGCAGCTAGAAGGGCATCCGCTGTGTAAAACATATGCTGGAATAGTTGGCGGTTCATTCCACTGTGGCGGCGACTCATGAATAAAGAGACTAAGCCGAAGGAAAATGAATGAATGAATGTTCAGTATATCTTCCTTTGTGTTCAACAGGACAAAGAAACTCAAAGAGGTTTGGAACAAGAAGAGGATGAAGAGTAAAAGATTTTTATATTTTCTGAAAGAAATATCAGTTGTGTTTTTTAGCAACTCACAGGAATATTTCACACATAAATGTCAATTATGTCATCATTTCAAATGGGTATGATTTCTGAAAAGATTTCTGAAATCCAACCAAAATTGGACAACATTGACTATCATTGTATGATCATTAAAATTAGCATGTTGTAACTCTGAAAACTGGACTGACGCAGTTTCAATTTACTAGAACTTCTATGTTAAGCTGCTTTGACACAATCTACATTGTAAAAGTGCTATAGAAATAAAGATGAATTATATTGTTGTTAGCATGAAGCATGTTGTTAGCATGATTTTAGCATGAATTAGCATGTAACTAGCATGTTTCTAACATGAATTAGCTACAACTATGGCTAAAACTTTACAAATAGTTACTTTATGTTTGGAACTACACTGTAAAAGAAAATGCTGGGTCCCACACAATCGATCTGTGTTGGGACAACATGATGGAACTAGATACTAGATATTAAAGTTGAGGACAAACTTTATGGTGGCTTGAGAAAGCCTGTTGGAAGTAGTTTATTTAGTTAGAAAAAAATATTAAGTTGGCTAAAAGCAACATAAATTAAAAATCATATTACATTATATTATAAAGCGTAAATTAGCATGTCGTTAGCATGATTCTTTCATGAATTAGCATGATTCTAGCATGAATTAGTATGTCGTTGGCATGATTCTATCATGAATTGGCATTTTTCTAGCCTGAATTAGCATGTTTCTAGCTTAATTTAGAATGTTGCTAGCATGTTTCTAGCATGGATTAGCGTGTTTCTAACATGAATTAGCATGTTGTTAGCATGTCTCTTAAATGAATTCGCTTGTGGTTAGCATAATTCCAACATGAACTAGCATGTTTTTTTTACATGTTTCTAGCATGAATTAGCTTGTTTTTTAGCATGTTTAGCACGTTGCTGGCATGTTTCTAGCATGAATTAGCATGTTGTTCAACTCTGAAAACTGGACTGACGCAGTTTCAATTTACTAGAACTTCTATGTTAAGCTGCTTTGACAATCTACATTGTGAAAGCACTATACAAAATAAAGATGAATTGTATTGTTGTTGGCATGATTCTAGCATGAATTAGCATGTTTCTAACATGAATTAGCATGTTTCTAGCATAAATTAGCATTTTTCCGAATAACTGTGCTTATCACTGGGTGACAAGCTGTTATAATACGCTGAAATCATTATGTAAATAATATATATAATATGTAATCAATATAACTTATCTCTAATACAACAACAAACTCTGTACCGCATCGGATGTCATTCCCTTGCCGTAAATGCTAGCGCTCCCGGTTTTTTTCTGCAACCTAGATGCGCGCGCATCCTGAATGTTTACAAACCGGTAATTCGCCTATAGATCTAGTAAAAGACAGAAAACATTACTTTACAAACTGCATTGTAAATAAATCAAATGAACACTTTCATATTAGTCCATATTATTACTGGAATTAATTTAAAAAGTGAATAAATATACATTTACACAAGTAAATAAATAGACTCAATGATGGGCTAAAGATCTGTGAAAATATGCAGATTTCTGCGCTCACAGATTCCGTCTGGGCCTACTTATAAGGAGTCACCTTAGCAAAAATGAACTGCCAGCATAACTAATATCTATCGTGCGCAGATTCCGTGGGGGCCTAGATATCAGTATAGTGGCTTTCTCAAGCCACCATAATTAACTTAACTTATTAGTTTTTACAAAATTAAGTGGATTGAACATAAAAACAATTAGGTTGTCCTCCAAAAAACTCAAGAATTGTGTTGTTTCAGCTCATTTGAATTAAGTAGTATGAAGCAAACAGCAAACATCTGAGTGTAACATAGGGCAGAACTTCATTTCGGCAGGATCTACTTCTTTAAAATATGAGCCTGTTTCTCACACAAAACTATAATGAATATAGCACATTTTTATGGGACTCTCTTTGCTCTTTTTGATGTCTTTTAGCCTGGCGTTTGATCGCGATGCTGGCATTCCACTGATTCATGGGTAAACCTCCACCAAACATCTTCAAACGCTGGCCAAACCAAGCACTTCATTTGGTCTTTTGTCAAATGTTGTGTTTAGGCCTTGCAGCGTGCACACATAAGAACGTGTCCTAAGCCTCGGCGTATTCTCTCCGTTTGGCCCCGCGTTTGAGTAAAGACCGGAGCCGGGGGCCTCTCTTTAGTCACTGCGCATTAGAGAGCGTAATGGGCATGAATTCACACGGGCGCTTCAGGGCGGGTCATATTTGGCAAACCATTCTGAGCATAGAGAGGAACAAGCGCTATATTCACTGGCCAGACCCCTCACAAAAAGTCTCGGGGTGCCAAGAGCTCAGATTTCTGCACCGTTCAGCTCTGTTTTAGCGTACGGATCCTCAAGTTTATAAGTGAGACAGAAGTAGGGCTAGGCTATGGTGCGTTTCCAAAAATCATCACTAGCCAACTAAAGTTGCTATACAACCATAGTTCATTGATTTGGTGTCCATCGTTCCAACGAACGTTCGCAAACTGCACCGCAAGCTTGTGTGTTTGCCACTACACCTCTAGAGCTGTAGTTAGAAGCAGAGTTCCTGGCTGTGTTCTATTCCCAGATATTCCCCCTATGCCCTATTCCTTTGGAACGTTCCAACATTTAAACAAAAAAAAAAAAAAACATTAAAGTCACCTTTCCTAGGTGTAATTTGCTTTCAAACTATTCTTTACAGTTCCGTTTGAGCGATCTTCATATTGACAACTGCGTTCCCTTCGTAGTGCACTTTGAAAACATTTATGCCATTTTGAAAGCAGCCGTGGCCCATGATGAAAGCTACAGGTGACCTATGATTTAAAAATCCTGATGATTCTGTGGGTCTCGTCTATCAAATCTGATCTTTAATTTGTATTTTCTACTGGATTGAAGTCAGGTGATTGGCTGGGCCATTCTACAGCTTGATTTTCTTTCTCTGAAAGCGTTTGACAGTTTCCTTGGCTGTGTTTTGGATCATTGTCTTGCTGAAATGTCCACCCTGGTTTCATCTTCATCCTCCTGCTAATGTAGACGTTGAACTGAAGCAGCTGATATTCATTTGCAATGAGGAAGGGCAGAGGGTTGCTGAAGAACTACTGAGAGATTTCAGCTGCTGTCTGGGCTTTCACTGCCCAAATACACCTCCTTTTCTTCATGTGTTCAAGACTTTATACTTATACAAGAAAATACTTATTTTCCTCACTGAATGTGAATATATATATATATATGGGGCCTCATGGTGGCGCAGTGGGTAGCACAATCGCCTCACAGCAAGAAGGTCACTGGTTCGAGCCTCGGCTGGGTCAGTTGGCATTTCTGTGTGGAGTTTGCATGTTCTCCCTGTGTTGGCGTGGGTTTCCTCCGGCTGCTCCGGTTTCCCCCACAAGTCCAAAGACATGCGCTATAGGTGAATTGGGTAAGCTAAATTGTCCGTAGTGTATGTGTATGAATGAGTGTGTGTGGATGTTTCCCAGTGATGGGTTGCAGCTGGAAGGGCATCCGCTGCGTAAAATATATGCTGGATAAATTGGCGGTTCATTCCGCTGTGGCAACCCCAGATTAATAAAGGGACTAAGCCGAAAAGAAAATGAATGAATATATATATATATATATATATCAGCGGTTCATTCCACTGTGGTGAGACCTGATTAATAAAGGGACTAAGCCGAAGGAAAATTGATGAATGAAATTGTTACTCCACCACGTTTAGCACATTATTATGGACGTTTTATGTTATAACTAACGTGGTTCAAATGATGGATCTTCGACAGAGCAACTGCAGTTTTGGGAAACACTCATCACTACATCTTTCTTTTCCCAAACGATACATCATACTATGGTAGTTCAGCCACAAGTTACATCATTGTTTGAGAAACGTGCACCTGGACGATTAATCGAAACCCAAATTCATGAGCTATTGAGCTAATTCGGCGATGCCGAAGTGCGCTCGTTTTGCGATTGTTTTAGAACGGCTGATTGAGTTGCCTATGAGAGAGATGACTAGGAATAATAAACAGCAGAAAAACTAATCGCTCTACAAATAAGTCTGTTCATGACAATACATAAAAAGAAGGATAGTATGATTAGAAAATATCAGTTTGCAACATCAAGCAACACATTGAGCTGTTTTTAACATTTAAAAATCAATGAAAGTCAATGAGACCGGAAGCCTTGAGCCTATAAGATTACCTCTAATACTTCCCCTTTAAAACGAAATCAAAACTAACCATATAATTTTGTGAGCTCACGTCACTAGTTTTGTGGTGAACAATTAATCAGTGCATGTCATTAAGAAGAAAAAAAAGTGTTTGGTCTTGTAATCTAAAATTAAAATCTGAAAATGCACTTCCTGTTTAATTTTAGTTAAATAAAATTTTAGGTATTGGGCGTGGCTAACATACTTAACCCCGCCCCTCCAGCTGTCGGTTTTGACAACAAACAGAAATGCTGAGGAGGAGGAGGAGTCTGTTAGGTTGCAATAACTCTCCCCAAACACTTTTCCCCATCTTCCTGAATGAAATGCCTACTTTACTACATCCAATCAGCTCGTAGTAAAATAAACAAGCCACGCCCACTGTTTCCCATTTAATATTCCGTTTCACAAGGAACTGCGCCAACACAGGGAGAACATACAAACTCCACACAGAAACGCCAACTGACCCAGCCGAGGCTCGAACCAGCGACCTTCTTGCTGTGAGGCGATCGCGCTACCCACTGCGCCACCGTGAGGCCCAGCATAACTAAAATCTATCATTTTAAAAAAATTTAGATAGGAAATATTTAGTACACTGATGTTTTGTTAAAACTGTATTTTTGCATGCAAGAGATGCTGGTTATTACCCATTGAAACAACAATGAAAGATTCTGTCATTTTGTTTGCAATAAAAAAGTTATTTAGTTTTTTTAATGAGATTATTTTATTTGAGTCTTTTACATTAAAACTGAAATGTCACAAGATGACTTCAATTTCAAGCAACTTGTGCTTTGATTTCAGTTTGAAGCATTCCTCAAATAACCATAAACAGTTTGCTTCCTTCAATTATTTTAACAGACAGAACAGAAGCGTGCTCTTTCATTTGAAAAACACCTTCAATAGTTGAATATATTTACAATACAAATGATAACTATATGATGGTGTAAAAATAAGTGAGTAAATAATTACTTTAAAAATAAAATAATCGTTCAGCAATCGAAAATCGAGGTAAAGTGTTCAATTGACCGAGGTTTTGATTTTAGGTCATGTCGTCCAGCCCTAGCCAGAAGCATTCGCAATAGTTTCTTTTTTCCAGTATGTCCGTTTGAGCACATCGTCCTATGGCAGAGCTTGTCGGATCGCGCCGCGAAAAACACAAGTCAACGCCAGCACGCACAGCTGGAGGAGAGCATACGGTGAACTGAGGACTCCACGGCAATAATATGAGATGTTTGCACAGCAGCATAAGGCAGAAAGCTGTGCACATACACACACGCACACACACACACACACACACACAAGGGTATGAGATTGCGTGTATTTCCCCAGGGAATGACATCTGGCAAGTTTGAGTCTCTTTAGGGGGCATTTCAACAGACGTACAAATTATTCTAAACAATAAAAGTAGGTTATAAAATAGAGCTGTTTAATATGGCAATATCATACGGGTAAAATAAAAAGCCGTTTCATGTTTTGCTCTCGTTTATTTTGTGGTGTCGCAAAAAATATGTTGTTTATGATAGTATTTTATCATCATTTAAATGTGTGCAATATAGCCTATACAGAAACATGAATGGCAGCATCGTGAGAAAGTTGCCATCTTGACAATGTTTATATTTTCATCTTATTTAGGCAAGGCAAGGCAAGGCCTGGCCTACATTTTATAGGCCTTGCATCTTATTTAGCGATATTTCTTTTTTTTTTTATGGTCGAACTGCAGTCACTACTTTCTGAAAAGTTTGCTCATATGACAAATGTGATCACATTTCTGGCTGTATACTTCAAAATGTGAAGAAAAAAAAGTCATTTACACATGGTCAATATATTAAGTCATTGAGTTTCTAAAAAAGTCACGATATGTATCACGATATCGTACCATTTCTGTAAATTCAACCAATTAATAATTTATTTTTATTGACCACGTAGTTTACATAAGCTATTAATTGATTGAATTTACAGGAATGGTACTATATCGTGATATGTATCGTTATCGTGATGTAAGTCATCTCATATCATGATAAGGATATATGTCACGATAAAGTACCATTCCTGTAAATTCAATCAATTAATAGTTTATATATGTAAAGGTGGTCAATATATATATACATATATTAGAGGTGTGAACCTACACTGGTCTGCGCTGGTACGATTATCATGCCATCGATTCGGTTCAATTCCATATCTCGGTGCATCACGGTGCATTGACGATGCTTTCCATACACAGTTTTATATTTTCTTCACAGCTCAGCAAATCTTGTATTAAAATGTATAAATATATTTATATATTATTTGTAATACAATTTTGTCCTTTAATACAGACAGTCAGATATATAAACTGTACCTTTAAAAACTCAAGTACATGCACAGAACAACATGAGCATTTTTAATATATATATATATATATATATATATGTGTATATATATATATATATATATATATTGACCACCTTTATAAATATAAACTATTAATTGATTGAATTTACAGAAACGGTACTATATTGTGATATATATCATTATCATGATATTAGTTATATATCGCGATATGGGATTTTTGTCATATCGCCCAGCCCTATTATAAAACAACAAAGAGGTCAGATGTCATGCAAATCAGTGCGCAAACTTGCCCAGGCTTAAAAAACAATCAGCAATCTCAAAGGCATCCAATCGGCCCCATGCACAAGCCTCATTCAAGAGCGTTTTTGTCCCCCCTGGAGCGAAATGCCCCCTCTCGCAGTTGGTTAACTACGTCCTGGCAGGCATCTTCTTTATCAATGGCCCCATGTGTAGCAGCCAATGAGGATGGGCTCCTTTCCAAACCACATCTCAATGTGCTCACAATTAAGCGCAGGGACACTGGAATTGCCTAATTGGATGATGGCCGCTTTATGTCCAGGCCTAAACCGCTATGGACAATAACAGTAACTTTGCCAGGCCCAGAATGCATCATATTTGGATGCAAAATCGCAGCACATTTCAGTATGTAATTTGCATCACGCTCTTAAAAGTAAAACCTCACAGCAGTGCCCTAGAAGAACCTGTTAGAGTTTCACAAAGAAAACTTTCAGTGAAGATTGAAGAGAAAGAAGTGTTTTAATAATCTACAGGGGATAAAAAAGTGGAATAAAAAGGTTGTGTAAATGTTATAAGTTCTTCATTAATGGAAATAAAGATCCATTATTTATTATTATTGTTGAAATGTTCCTAAATAGAGTTTATATAGTGATTCTATAAGATGCTATTAATGAAAGTTATTCCTAAAAGAACCATTTTCTTGGAATGAAGAGCTTAATAATAATCTAAGAGAAGGTTCTTATGGTAAAGGTTACCATCAATGAAAATAAAGAAACTGATAGTTTCCAAAAGTTTCCACCATTTAGTTTTCGTAGTAAGGGCAGCACGGTGGCGCAGTGGGAAGCACATTCGCCTTACAGCAAGAAGGTCGCTGGTTCGAGTCTCGGCTGGGTCAGTTGTCATTTCTGTGTGGAGTTTGCATGTTCTCCCCATGTTTGCATGGGTTTCCTCCGGGTGCTCCGGTTTCCCCCACAGTCCAAAAACGTGGTATAGGTGAATTGGGTAAGCTAAATTGTCCGTAGTGTATGAGTGTGTATGGATGTTTGGATTGAGTTGTATGGATGTTTCCCAGTGATGGGTTGCAGCTGGAAGGGCATCCGCTGCGTAAAACATATGCTGGATAAGTTGGCGGTTCATTCCGCTGTGCCGACCCCAGATTAATAAAGGGACTAAGCCGAAAAGAAAATGAATGAATGAATAGTTTTCGTTGGGCTTCTGCAAGATACTATTAATGAAAGTTTTTTCTTAAAAGGACCATTTTTGTCTTGGTGTGACTAAAACTTTTCCACTATAAAAGACATTTTGTGCAATCTGAAAAAAGATCTGTGGATGTTCTTCATGGAACCATCAATGAAAATAAAGAACCATTATTGTTAAAAGGTTCCAAAGTAGAGTTTTTAGCGATTCTCTAAGTGCTATTAAGGAAAGTTATTCCTGAAAGAACCATTTTTCCTGATACAAAGAGCTTAATAATCATCTAAGAAAAGGTTCTTATGGTAAGGGTTGGGCCTCACGGTGGCACAGTGGGTAGCACGTTCGCCTCACAGCAAGGTCGCTGGTTCGAGCCTCGGCTGGGTCAGTTGGCATTTCTGTGTGGAGTTTGCATGTTCTCCCCGTTTTGGTGTGGGTTTCCTCCGGGTGCTCCGGTTTCCCCCACAAGGCTAAAGACATGCAGTACAGGTGAATTGGGCAGGCTAAATTGTCCGTATGTATGTGTGTGAATGGGTGTGTGTGGATGTTTCCCAGTGATGGGTTGCAGCTGGAAGGGCATCCGCTGCGTAAAACATATGCTGGATAAGTTGGCGGTTCATTCCGCTGTGGTGACCCCGGATTAATAAAGGGACTAAGCCGAGATGAAAATGAATGAATGAATGGTAAGGGTTCTTAAGGAACCATCAATGAAAATAAAGAAACATTATTGGTCAAATTTCCAAAATGCTATTAATGAAAATTATTCCTAAAAGAACCATTTTCTTGGTACGAAGAGCTTAATAATAATCTAAGAGAAGGTTCTTATGGTAAAGGTTCTTAAGGAACCATCAATGAAAATCAGGAAACATTGATAGTTTCCAAAAGTTTCCACAATTGAGTTTTCGTAGTGCTTCTGCAAGATGCTATTAATGACAGTTTTTCTTAAAATAACCATTTTTGTCTTGGTGTGAAGAAAACTTTTCCACTATAAAAGACATTTTGTGCAATCAATGCCAGTGAGGAACTTTTATTTTGTTCAAAGGTGTATGAAACAATGCCACAAGTACCTTTCTGGTTCCACCAAGAACCAGTTCTAAAAAAGGACCATTTTTTCCAGTGTGAAGATGAACAATCAATTCCAGGAAAGCAGATACATTTTTTAAAAGCGAAGCACTCCAAATGACAACAAACTCGTCACATGATACTAGATTTACAACGTGCTTTCCGACAAGCTGTCTGCTATTGAAGTGCATTAGGAAAGCACGTTTCTCATTCTTTGAAGGCACCACAGGCGTCAACTCCAGCAGAAATGCACACATGCACACTCTTGGAAAATAGGTCAGGGTCTTTGCGTTACCCTAACTGACCGTACTGGATGGACAAAACTAAATAGGCGTGCTTATGTTGGCATGGTTAATGCACTGGAGATCAATGATGCAAGGTTGCCCTGCCATCTGAGTTCATTAGACTGACTTACCTTCAGTGAAACCTCCTGGATATATCTTATAGCCGAACGCTGGTCTCCACCTTAAACTTTCCAGGGGTAATGTTTGCTCCAATTCCTTGGGATTGCTAAATAATGACTCAGTTTTTTTTTTTTTTTGCTGTTTAAGGAAGGGCCCAGCAGACTATGCAGAAGGACCTGTAGGGCACTGTCACCAGTGGCTGAATGATAATCTACCGCCGTCTAAAAGCATCAGACTGTTGTCTGGACACGCATGACAGTGTTGCAAAAAAGCACAAAACTACTCAAAGAAAAGCCGTCGATTCTGAGTAAATGCGATTAGTCAGTTTCTGTCAGTTTCAGGCCATGAAGGTCTCCTCTTGAACCAGTGAAACCCGTTAAATGCATGTGTCAACACCGAGAACAGTGTCCGTAGTGTCCCTCTCGATTAACAATTACGCACTAAAACAAAACAAAACAAAAAACACACAAATTGATCGCAGTGATCGTCGTCTTGGCATCAAGGTGCATCGCTTGCTGGCGGCGCTGGTCCAGAGGGGGTTTTAATGGGTGGTCGTGCGCAAATATAAAAAATAACGAGGGCGATGGAGAGGAGACGTCCCCTTTTCAGCTTCGTGTCCGGATGGTGTCGTGGTCGTGTCCAGTCCCGGGGCTTTAATGTTGTCCGTGGAGACAGTGTTGGGTGATGTGGGTCTCCAGCACCCCGGACGCGAGCTGTCCGAGTCTCCTCTCCTCGGGCGCAGCGGCGGAGGATCAGCGCGGACTGACGGCGGCTCTGCCAGCTCAGCGCATGTGTGCTGCTCCGCCCCGCCACAGGAGCAGGAGGAGGGGGGGTGAGTATGGAGAGGCCGTCCTGGGCGCACATCCAAACAAACTCCCCTTCAGCTCCCGCTCTCTCCCTCCAGCGCCCTCAGTATTTTTATTGGCATGGTAATAAAGCTTTTATCGCCGAAGCTTTAATAAACATTACCTCCTTAGACCCTTTCTTTAGATCTATTCTTCTGGGTCGAGAAGTTGTGCACGCTTTTGATGAAGATTTTAGATTATTATTCATAATATGATATAACAAGTTAATACGTTTATTTTGTAATAAAATATACAGTTGAAGGCTACATTATGAGCCCTCCTGTGAGATCCTTTTATTATTATTTTTCAAATATTTCCCAAGTAATGTTTAACAGTGCAGTTATGGATTATTAATTTTCACATTATTTCCTATTATATGTATATTCAAAGCAAGAGTGGATTTAGTGATTTGGGGGCCCTAAGCAATTCCAGCCATGGGGCCCAACAGTTTGTATTTATTCAACAATTTATTCTTAATTGGTTTATTTTGCTGTTTTTGTTT
Organism: Danio choprae; assembly: GCA_903798125.1. Taxonomy (NCBI): domain Eukaryota; kingdom Metazoa; phylum Chordata; class Actinopteri; order Cypriniformes; family Danionidae; genus Danio; species Danio choprae. The sequence goes on along the minus strand of CAIGQW010055694.1, from coordinate 659,907 downwards.
TCTTGTATCACTCAATCTCCTTTTCTATATTTTGTCTTAAAGGGCACCAATTTTAACCATTTTTCAAGATTTAATATAAATCTTTTGTGTCTCCAGAATGTGTCTGTAAAGTTTCAGCTCAGAATACTCATCAGATTATTTATTATACCTTTATAAATCTGGGAAATGTGAGCTGTTTGGACTTTGTAGCTGTTTTTGTTGCCTGTGCCTTTAATGCCAATGAGCTGGTTCTCCCCACCCACCGTTCCCACGTGCGTGTCACAACCATAGCCTTCATGTAGACAAACAGCTCAGCGACAGACAGGAATGAAGCAGATCTCCTTTACTACAGTAAGTACTTTCACAGCGGTTATTTGATATATTTATTGTGGAGTTAATTTAAGCCTTTCTGAAGCGATGAGTCACACACAATGATGTTATGAAGTTCGCTTGCGTGCACACACACAAACATTAGCTTTACACTATTTTTGAAGGGCAAATGTGACAGGGTACACATAAATATCCACTGCTGTATGGACATCGATATGTTAATGTACAAAATAAACCTGATTTAGGTCCACAAACCGGGATTGAAGCGTCTTCTTTCATAATTGTATTGACGCTATGTGGCTGTGGGGATGAATTACATAGCAATTTTACTATCTTTATAACAAACATGCACTGTTTTAAATACGCTTTAAACTTGTAAAACTCATTCTTGATCACATTTAATGACGATTGATGATCCTAGCGAGCTGAACAGATCTTTTAATCCCGGTTGCTTTGCGCATGTCCTGTCTTGTTGATATGACTATACGTGTTACTACGGAGACATGTTAATACGCAGCTGTCAATCAATTTGGTGGGCGTGGAAAGCGCAGTCCTATGTCAAGTCGGCCTCAAAATGGGAGGGATTTGATCCTATTATAACGTCAGGAAATTTAAAAGAGACTTATTGTGTTTATATCACCCCGATATGACAGTGGACACACTATACCTGCACACAGTCCTGTCCAAACAGCTTACAAAAGATGATTTTCATCATCGGTGCCCTTTAAAACAAAATAATAATAACATGTAAAGCATCTTGTAAAACTTTTTAAATTATTTTTTTTTCTTAAAATGAATTCCCAACTAAAATAATATATAAACTTTTTAGTTTTAAAACTAAATCTTTCCCTAATTTGACTCCTGGACTGCTCCATGATTGAGGGTGGGGGACACATTCGTGCGGAAGTAATAATAATCATTAAACTTTTATTTCTTTAGACCCTCGTCATACAAAATATGATAGAAAATGATGCTATATATAATTTATAGGTATAATTTATACTTCTAGGTATTTATTTGGGGGCCCTCAGATTTCCTGGGGCCCTAAGCGGCCGCTTACCTTGCTCATTGGTTAAATCCACCCCTGATTCGAAGTCAAAATTATTAGCCTTCCTGTGAAATTGAAATTTTAATCTTTTTAATATTTCCCAATTGATGTTTAACAGAGCAAGGAATTTTCCCCGGTATTTCCTATAATATTTTTTCTTCTGGAGAAAGTCTTATTTGTTTTATTTCAGCTAGAATAAAAGCAATTTAAATTTTTTTAAACCCATTTTAAGGTCAAAATTATTAGTGCCCTTAAGCAATATTTGTTTTCCATTGCCTACAGTACAAACCATTGCTATACAATTACCCTAACTTGCCTAATTACCCTAGTTAAGCCTTTAAATGTCACTTTAAGTTGAATACTAGTGTCTTAAAAATATCTAGTCAAATATTATGTACTGTCATCATGGCAAAGATAATCTCTACACTTTACAAAAATCCTGGTTGCCTTAAATGTTTAACTTGAATCAGATTAAGCTGATGAGTCCATTGAACTTATATTATGTTAAACTGGTTGAGTTATCAGCTCAAACCAGTCTGGCCATTCTCCTCTGACCTCTGGCATCAACAAGACATTTGCGCCCACAGAACTGCCGCTCACTGGATATTTTCTCTTTTTCAGACCATTCTCTGTAAACCCTAGAGATAGTTGTGCGTGAAAATCCCAGTCGATCAGCAGTTTCTGAAATACTTAGACCAGCCCATCTGGCACCAACAACCATGCCACGTTCAAACCTTTCTTCCCCATTCTGATGCTCGGTTTGAACTGCAGCAGATCGTCTTGACCATGTCTACGTGCCTAAATGCATTGAGTTGCTTACAAGTGATTGGCTGATTAGAAATTTGTGTTAACGGGCAGTTGGACAGGTGTACCTAATAAAATGGCCGGTGAGTGTATTTTGATCTAGCATAGTAAACTTTATTAATTTTCAGAACATTCTTGATAACATTGTACACAATGTATTATATTTATATAATATTATTTAAATAAATAAAATAAACCTGTTTTTCGTTATTGTTGGATTATGACATTATTTAAGTATTCAAAATATATATTGTTATATCATCATCATATAAATGATAAAATAGCATATGAAATGATGATAACATATAATTAAAAGTGTAATTAAAAATCATTGTATAATAAAAATAGATTTACTAACAAACATAAAATGTTTAAAACCAGTCGGATAAAATAAAAAATATATACTTTAAGATATAAAAGTCATATTTAAACATACATGTAGAATAATACTAATATAGTAATTCACATATTTAAAATATAATATGCTAATTATTCAAATGACAATTCAAAATGTTACATATTTTAATTAAAAATGCAAAATAGTGCATTATGGGACCTCACAGTGGCGCAGTGGGTAGCACGTTCGCCTCACAGCAAGAAGGTTGCTGGTTCGAGCCTCGGCTGGGTCAGTTAGCATTTCTCTGTGGAGTTTGCATGTTCTCCCTGTGTTGGCGTGGGTTTCCTCCGGGTGCTCCGGCTTCCCCCAAAAACATGCGGTATAGGTGAATTGGGTAAGCTAAATTGTACGTAGTGTATGTGTGTGAATGAGTGTGTATGGATGTTTCCCAGAGATGGTTTGCAGCTGGAAGGGCATCCGCTGCGTAAAACATATGCTGGATGGGTTGGCGGTTTATTCCGCTGTGGCGACCCCAGATTAATAAAGGGACTAAGCCGAAAAGAAAATGAATGAA
>CAIGQW010055694.1:621298-641204 GCA_903798125.1 Danio choprae | reverse complement strand
CGTTAAAATATCTGAGAAAATTAGAAATTGTGATACTGATTAAAATGACAAATTGTGCAGCCCTAATTACCATATTGTTAAAATAACATGATGCATATGTATATATTTATAATGTTTTTATGCACAGTACACACACACACACACGCGCGCGCATATATTACAACAAAGCAAACGTTTATTTTGGATGCGATTAATCGCGATTAATTCTTATTCACCGCTAATTTTAATACGAGTAAGTCTTATCCACCGCTAATTTTAACCATTTTTATACATTTTGCTTTATTTGTTTATTTAATCTTTTTTTAAATTATTTAAGATTGTAAGGTGTCCTTGAGGCGCTCATAAATAAAATAAATAATAATGATATTATGATCTCTTATTTTATGCACACTAATTCGCAGCGATGTTTCATTTTTGCAGCTTGGCAAACATTCCCCTGACGCCAGAGACGGCGCGGGACCAGGAGCGGCGCATTCGGAGGGAAATCGCCAACAGTAACGAGCGCCGGCGCATGCAGAGCATCAACGCCGGCTTCCAGTCCCTGAAAACACTCATCCCGCACAGTGACGGAGAAAAACTCAGCAAGGTGAGTCCAGGCGGCTGCAGGAAAACACACTGTTGATCCAGATATTCAGCTCGCACTAAAGAAAACATACATCCTGTTACTTGCCAACCAGTCATTCTGAAGCGCTCATGAATGAATGCGCTTTGAATCTTTTGAGGTTTTAAAGGAAAATTGAGAAAAGTCCGAAAATTCAGGCAAATTAGGATTTGGGAGGGAAAAGTGGAAAGGCAAGAAACTGAATCATGATGGGGGGAAAAGAAGTGAAATTGGGATTCCAGTTGAAATTGAATGGAGTCAAATCTGTTCAGTCTGATGCATAAATGAATCATTTAGAACTGTTCGTTGCTCCTGATTGATTGATTTGATTGATTGATCGATTGATTGAATGCATTCAGCTCTTAAAAATGATTCACTTACCAAGAAGTCTTTCAGTGAACATTCAAGTGTGTCTGAGTCTTTTAAACCTTAATGATCATTTATTTGTTTGTAAGAAACGGGCTGAAATTGAAGTTACTGTTCATGGCTAATCTTCTCGTCTGATTGTCTTGAATTAGAAAGCGCTACTTGAACATATTTTATGCCTTTGAACCCAACTTTGGTATTACAGTAAATGCCAGCACAAAGTTAATTATTGGGCAGTAAATTAACATTTGAACTGTCCACCATTTAAACTAAACTTAAAATTTGGGATCTGTAATATTTTCCAATGTTATTTCAGCAAGTCTCATGCATCAAAAATCTCCATGATACACTAATGTTATGAAAACATGTTAAAAAAATTATATATTTTTAATATTATATGCTGGGCCTCACGGTGGCGCAGTGGATAGCACGTTTGCCTCACAGCAAGAAGGTCGCTGGTTCGAGCCTCGGCTGGATCAGTTTCTGTGTGGAGTTTGCATGTTCTCCCCGTGTTGGCGTGGGTTTCCTCCGGGTGCTCCGGTTTCCTCCACAAGTCCAAAGACATGCGGTATAGGTGAATTGGGTAAGCTAAATTGTCCGTAGTGTATGAGTGTGAATGGGTGTGTATGGATGTTTCCCAGAGATGGGTTGCAGCTGGAAAGGCATCCGCTGTGTAAAACATATGCTGGATAAGTTGGCGGTTCATTCCGCTGTGGCGACCCCCAGATTAATAAAGGGACTAAGCCGAAATGAAAATGAATGAATATTATATGCTACTGGACTGTAAAAGGTTCCACACAATTCTTTCAGGTTGTCCCAACACAAATTAAGTTAGCTTAACAAATTTAAGTGGATTGAACATAAAACAATAAAGTTGCCCCCAAAAATCGCAAGAATGGTGTTGTCAGCTCTTTTAAAAATAAATAGTTTGAATAAGCAATTATTTTTGAGTGTAAAACTAATATTTTAAATAACTTCATTATGTCAAAGTGTAATTTAATCCAATAATTGTTTTTATGCATCATTTAATTGGTGTTCTGTTAAATGATTATTTAGAAATTATTTAGACGCCTAATAAGCATTGATCAATTTTAAAAATCATTGATAAATTTTAATAGTCATTGATCAATTTTGATGTTAAACTCAAGTTAAAAAAATGCTTAATTTAAGTATTTAAGAAAAGAAAATGTAAATAAAGATTTCAAAGAGCAGCGTTTTTGCATCTTATTCAATATTTCTAAATGTTTTATCCAATGTTTGACGAACGTAATGCATTTGCTGAAGAGAAAATACAAAAATAATAATCAGAATTTTGAATATTGAGAAGAAAAAAAAAGCTCTGATCCGAACTTCAAATTCAAACTTGCTTTATTGTCATGACAAATATTACACTTGAATTGCTAAATCATTTTTTTATGTTTACATTAAACAGAACATTATAAAACAAATGACACCGTAGCAGTGAAGCAAAAAAAAGAAGCAATAATTAACAGTATATTTAACAATCAACAATTTAGGATAAAACAATAATAATTATTTATAATAAACAGTATATTCACTGTTAAATGCAGGGTTCCACACAATTCCTTCATGTTGTCTTAACATAAATTAAGTTAACTTTTAATTGTTTTTACAAATGTAAGTGGATTGAACATAAAACTAAATTAAGTTTTGTCCAATAAAATCATGAATTGTGTTTTAGCTCATTTTAAATGAGTAGATTCAATGAACAAGGACACAACTTTTTTTTTTTTTGAGTGTGATGCTATATTTTAAATGATTTAACTATTATATTCCAATGGGAAGTTTAATCCAATGATTTTTTTGAGTGTGATACTATATTTTAAATGATTTAACTATTATATTAAATAATAGAGTATTTTTTAGCGTAGTCTTGATTGTTCAGAAATGATTTGGACGCCTAATCCAATCATGATCAATTTTGAAAATAGTTTTGTTGTTTAATATTTTAAACTCAAGTATTTAAGTATTTTAGACAAAAAAATCTGTAGCTTTTTTTGTGTATTTTATCCAATTTTTCTAAAGTGTTTGACCAACTTAATGCATATGCTGAAGAAAAAAATATGTGTAACAAAATGCACTAGTCCCAAACTTACAAACGCTAGTGAACTTTCAGCATCTGTCAGATTATGTCAGCGCATTCAGATGGATGTAATATCTCTCTCTCTCTCTCTCTCTCTCTCTCTCTCTCTCTCTCTCTCTCTCAGGCTGCCATCTTACAGCAGACGGCCGAATACATCTTTTCTCTGGAGCAGGAGAAGACGCGGCTGCTTCAACAAAACACCCAACTCAAACGCTACATACAGGTATTTTAATGCAACCAATAAATCCAACTTTTTTTTTTTTTTCTTTTTTTTTTTTTTTTTACTGCTCTTATATTAGATGTCGTCCGTTTTTGCATATCCTGTGATGTTTCAATATCAACGCAACAGAAAGCTTGAGATTTGCCCATCTTTTTTTAATTGCTCATGTTGAATGGCATTCGTTTCTGCATATCCTCTAATGTTTCTCCTCTTACTGCCATCAGAAGGAGTTCAGCGGCTCATCCCCAAAGAGGAGGCGCGCGGAGGAGAAAGACGAAGGCATCGGCTCTCCTGATATCCTGGAGGAGGAGAAGGTGGAGGATCTGCGGAGAGAGATGATCGAGCTCCGACAGCAGCTGGATAAAGAGCGCTCCGTTCGCATGATGCTGGAAGAGCAGGTACGCTAGTAAACATATTACACTCCTTTAAAGTACTTGAATCTCAGACATATGGATTCAAGGCCTGGGAGGTACTTAGGAACAAACACAGGTCCTTGAAAGTGTTTGAATTAAATTTGCTGTTTGTTATTTACAGTATATTTAAAGGTCCCATGAAATTACAATAAAGTATTTTAATGTTAGTATTAGTATTGTTGGTTTTTAGGATATTTAGTAGCTGGTGCGCACCAAAACAGTCAGAAAATAGGCGTTTAGAAGATATAATACTGATATAAACATGTAAAGCAGTTTGTCACTTCCGTCTGAATGGATCAACAGTTTTATTCACGTCACCTCATACTTCAGTTTCTCATTAAATATTCTAACCAATCAAATGCTCTCTAGTATCTGACATGCCCCGCCCCCTTCAAGACACTTAACAGAGCGATAATTAATTAAAAACAAAACACTATTGGCTGTTTTTTTTAAACAGGAGCTACACTGTCACACCCTCTCTTTGTGTTTCAGTTGAAATTACATCAAACATCGAATAAAAGATGCACATTTCAAAGCACTTCACAGGACATTTAAGATGCACTACTGGTAGATCAATTATGCCAACTTTGTTATTGTCATTTCATTGAATTTTTTATTAAAATGATGGAAACGCATAAAATTGTGCTTTATACATGCAATGTGGTCTCTGGTTTGAGGGTAGCATCTTGAGATAAAGCACAGAATGGTGGAAAATGTCAACTCTGTTACCGTCAATTCTGTTAGTGTTTAAAAGTTAAACGACAATTAGGAACAGAATCCGATGTTTCCGTCACATTAGTCATTATTTTACATTAGCTTACTGTAAATTATACATTTGTTGTATATCATTCACATTTAAGGGAAATGAATGGAAAATAGTTAATGTACCTACAATTCTGGCATGAGTAATATATAGTTAATATATTGTGGAAATGTGGAAATACAGATAATACTGAACTGAAATGATATCTTTATTTCTATTATTATTATTATTATTATTATTATTATTATTATTAATAATAATATAATTCCTTACATATATATGTTGCTTTTCTGGACGCTCAAAGCGCTTTACACATTTTTTGGGGGGGAATCACCTCATCCACCACCAGTGTGCAGCATCCACCTGGATGACACGACAGCAGCCATATTGCACCAGACCGCACACCACACACTAGCTGATTGGTGGAAAGGAGACTGAGGAATAAAGCCAATTATGATATGGGGATGGTTAGGAGGCCATGATGGACAGAGGCCAGTGGGCAAATTTGGCCAGGATGCCGGGGTTAAACCCCGCCTCTTTTTCGAAGGACATCTTGGGATTTTTAACAACCACAGAGAGGAACTCGGTTTAACGTCTCATCCGAAAGATGGTGCTCACTGAGCAGTATAGAGTCCCCATCAATATACTGGGGCGTTAGTACCCATATAGACCACAGATTGAGCGCCCCCTGCTGGCCTCACTAACACCACTTCCAGCAGCAGCCTAGCTTTCCCATGTGGTCTCCCAACCAGGTACTGACTGGGCACAGGGCTGCTTGGCTTCAGTGGGCAACCATGTGAGAGTTGCAGAGAGCTAGCTGCTAGGCACAATTTATATTGTAATATTTATTATTATTATTATTATTATTATTATAATGCGGCACGGTGGTGCAGTGGGTAGCACGATCACCTCACAGCAAGTAGGTTGTTGGTTCGTGTTGGCGTGGGTTTCCTCCGGATGCTCCGGTTTCCCCCACAATCCAAAGACATGCGCCATAGGTGAGTTGAATAAGCTAAATTGACCGTAGTGTGTGTGGGTGTTTCCCAGTGTTTGGTTGCAGCTGGAAGGGCATCCGCTGTGTAAAACATATGCTGGATAAGTTGGCGATTCATTCCGCTTGGGCAACCCCTGATTAATAAAGGGTCTAAGCCGAAAAATAAATGAATGAATAATAATTATTATTATTATTATTCCCTCATCTGTAAGGTATTAAATTATAGGGGAAGGGGTTGTTCTGTAAAAAAATTGAAAAATCATAAATAAAAGGTTATAAAAAGAAAGAAATGCTGTGTTTATGTGTGTGCGGAATCTACAAATAGCTTAAATGTTAACGTATTTATTAGTGTCATGATTGATTGGATAAATTGTAAAGAATTGTCATTAACTCTTATTTATACTCATTTTATTATTTATATTAACTATTCACTATTATACTAACTTATATTAATTACATTTTTTTTTTTTTTACTCTTTTCTACTAACTCTAATTTATTGTAAACCCCTTTCGGTCATTATTTTTAAAAGCATGCCATCAACCATTGCACAGCCTGTTCTCATTCACAATGGATGATCATTATTTTGCAATCATTATTTGGCAAATTTATTAAGGTAAAAAACACCTCATTGAAAGTTTTGCTCCTATAAGTCTGTATTTATGACGTCCCAGCGCTGAAGATTTGTCATCTGTGAAACCCGTTATCAAACTTTTTCTTCTGCCGCATCGGTTTGGGTGCTAAAATTAGCTCGCTTTAGTCTTTGCATATTTAATGAGGAATCACAGAAGGTGTGCAGCTCTCCCTAGAGCGCTAGTTGTTTCTGAACATCACACTTGAAGTGCAAATTTAAGCCCAATCTCTGCCGCTATCCATGAAACGTGCTAGAGAAACAACCTCAGGCACACAAAAAAAGTATTAAGAGTTTTCCTCATGATGTGAGCTGACTGTTGCATAATGAGTGTGTTTACATGTACATCTTTAACCTGATTTTTGCATAATCAAACCAAATAGCATGTGGTCCTGTAAACGTGCAGACCAGTTTTTTTTGTTATTGGGGTAAAGTTGTGAATGGATAATCCATAAACTGATCATTATAAATGCATGAGACTCATAATAATCACCTATTGATTCTTTCGCAAGCAGTAGTACCAGCCAATCAGGAGTACTTATTAATATACTCAGCAGCACATACAGTATTATTAGCTCTCCTGTTAAATGTTTTATCCCCCCTAATTTCTGTTTAAATGAGAGATTTTTAATACGTTTCTGAACATTATAGTTTTAAAGGTGCTGTATGTAAGTTTTTGACTCTTCTAAAGCATAAAATTACAATAATGTTTGCAGATATTAAAGAAACATGCTAAGTGTTAAGGACATGCTAGTTGGTTAGGACAAACTCCTTTTAATATGGAAAATCTTTTTTCTATCGCGTGCCGTTGCTTTTATTTAGAGCACGTTTTAAATCAGACTTTAGGCTCAACAGTCAGGCACACTGCTATTGGTGTCATCAATCTGGCAACCTGCTCTTGCGTGTGTTTTGAACCAGGAGTGCAATACCTAGTTCAACCACTGGGTGTCAATTTCTAATCACTGATTTCTAGGGATGCTCCAATCAATCGGCATCGGCTGATAATCACTTTTCATGACTCCATCAGTACTCCTAATCTCATAAACCGATCGCAAGTGTTTGTATATGAGTATATTTAAGTTAGTGCGTGTATTTAGGCCTTTTTACATAAAAGTACTGAAAGTAAAAAATAAAAGAAGAAATATAGGAAAAATTCCTTTAATCTGTTAAATATCACTAGAAATATTTGAAAAAGAATAAATATTGCACAGGAGAGGTAATAATTTTGTTCTCAACTGTATGTAGTGAAGTCTAGCTTGGGTCTTGCATACTGCTTAATAATAATTAATAATAATAATAATTATATAGCAGTATACAAGGGGGAGGGGTGGGGTGACTTTTTTTGTTTCAAGCAGTGACTTTTAATTATTCAGAACTAAGCTGAACCAAATATCGTGTTTTTAAGGCTCAGGTACACCAGGAAGATTTTCGTTCACACACATCATATTTTTTTCAAAATGTACAAAAACCACTCTCTCATTTTAGATGCACTTGATAAAAAACACTGGTATACAAGGTGGCGCTGCACAACTTAATATCATTGTGCTTGCTACAGCCAAGGTACAGCAGCAAAGTGTCTTGAATATTAAGCCAGAATGAGAGTATAGTTGCTAGCCATATCGGCCTAGAAAATAGCTAATTTTCCTTGTTCATTGGTCTTAAATACACACTGTAAAAAAAAAAATGTTTTTGCTGACTTAATATTTTTAGTCAGTTTGATTGATGCAAGTTAAGATGACTCAAATTAATTTGATTCAACTCAAAAAGTTAAGTTAAACTTTGCTTAACTCCAGGAAACCCGATTAACTCATTAAAATAAGTTTAATAAACAACATAAAAATATATGTTGTTGACTTTTTTTTTTTGTCATTGTATTTTTGCAGTGCTGGGCATAACGAGAGAAGAGAGTCAAGCTTTAAATAGGAAAACTATCAATTTTTTGAGACGCTAATGGTCTAATCTGATTCAATTATTTATGCTAAGCTAATATTCAGAGATTGGCTGAAAGGATTAGAAAAAACTCTACTGTTTAGTTGTAAAATTAGCCCATTTCCAAAAAAAAAAAAGTGTTAGTGTTAATGGATACAACAATCTCAGACACTTTACTAAACCAAAGAATTATAATCAAATAGAATAGGAGTGAAACGATTAAAATGCTACTACTTGAGAGGATAAATACCAAGCTGTTCAGTTTCTAATGATTTATTTAACACAACAACTGACAACGTCATCTAGGATACACACAGAAGAAATAGGTTTTGGCATCACTTACAACAAATAAACTGGTTTATTAAAGCTATAGTTTGCCCAAGAATGAAATTTGTCTCATCGTTTATTCTCAGTCATGTGGTTTTAAACCTTTTATGAGGTTCCGGCTTCTGTTTAGCACAAAATAAGAGATATTTTAAGCTGGTAGCTGGCACCAATTGACTTCCATAGTATTTTTTTGTCCTACTATGGAAGTCAATTGGTGCCAGCATTATTCAAAATATCTTGTTTTCAGCTCAACAGAAGAACGCTCATAGGTTTGAACAAGTAAACGATGACAGACTTTTAGTTTTTGGGTGAACAGTTCCTTTAAAACATTTTGTAAAGCTGGCATGTTATTGGCTTGCATGTAAACCGGGAACACATCAGGTTTATTTCAGGAAACTGACTTTTGTGAGTTCTCAGCGTATTGGTGTGCATGTAAAAACATACTCATTGTGTCTTTCTGTCAGATCCGCTCACTGGATGCTCACTTGTACCCTGAAAAGCTAAAGGTGATTGCACAGCAGGTCCAGGAACAACATGTGCAGACACAATCCCTGCTCCGTCTTCAGCAGCATCAGGAACAGCTGGGAAAAGAGTCCAGCACTCCTGCACGCAGCCCGCTGGTCAGACTCGCTCTCATATATATATATATATCACTCCTGCACTAACACTCAACCCAGTGCTTTCTCATAACAGACAAGTTTTGCAATGCATCATGCATATGTTGATCTGTTTTGATGATCCACTAGAGGGCATTAGTAGAGTTTAAAGATCTATTCATTTGCTGATTCATTTTTATACTTTGAGCTAGGCATTGGACGATAACCAGTTTACCAGGGTTTGGAAGAGTCAAGGTTTTACAGGGTTTCCATGGGGTCTTAAAATGTCTTGAATCTCAAAATCTAAATTCTAGGTTTTTAAAGGGCTTAAATTTACTGAAGTGTTGTAGGTCTTAAATCTTTTTAACAGGTCTTAATTTTCATGTATAGCTACCCAATCTGGCCAACACCCATACAATCACCAACAATCCATCTCAATAGAACTTTAAACGTTTTATTTATTGTAATTTTTAACTCATTTACCATAATTGTTTAAATATTTATCTTACAATAACATTTGTTGAAAGGTGCTCCATGTATTTACTGCTGAAGCAGTTACTTTTAAGTATTTAAAACTAAGCTGAACTATTCATTCATTCATTTTCTTTTCGGCTTAGTCCTTTTATTAATCTGGGGTCGCCACAGTGGAATGAACCGCCAACTTATCCAGCCTATGTTTTACGCAGCGGATGCCCTTCCAGCTGCAACCCATCACTGGGAAACATCCACACACACTCATTCACACACATACACTACGGACAATTTAGCCTACCCAATTCACCTGTACCACATGTCTTTGGACTTGTGGGGGAAACAGGAGCACCCGTAGGAAACCCACGCCAACACGGGGAGAACATGCAAACTCCACACAGAAATGCCAACTGACCCAGCCGAGGCTCGAACCAGCGACCTTCTTGCTGTGAGGCAATCGTGCTACCCACTGCGCCACCGTGAGGCCCCTAAGCTGAACTAAATATTGTATTTTTTAAGACACTAGGACGATCTTTGCTCACTCTTATAAGCAGCATTTTTCTAAACTTTTTTGCCATTAATGTCCTAGTGTTTTTTGTTTGTTTTGTTTGGTTTTTATTGGTGGTTACATTAGATGTACTTAATGGGTAAAACATTGGTATACAAGGTTGTGCTGCACAACTTGATATCATTGTGCCTGCTTCAGCCATGGTACGGCAACAAAGTCCCTTGATTATTACCCCAGAATGAAAGTGTAGTTGCTAGCCATATCAGCCTCAAAAATGGCATATTTTAATTGTCTGTCAGTCTTAAATACATGGCCGTAACTACAGAAGAGTCGAGCTTTTAAAAAGAAAAATTATCTAAACTTTTTTTTTGAGTTGCTAATGGTCTAATCTGATTCAATGATTTATGCTAAGCTAAAATTTTTATTTTAAAGAAGGTTTATGTTGGGGAAAAATGTGTATGGATACAAGTATAGCTTGCTTGTTTTTGCACAATATTTAAAATATTTTGCTAAGAAATATCTAAAATATTAGATTTTTTTATTATTAAATTATCATTGTATTATTAAATGTATTAAATTATCATATTTTGTTTTTGATTGGGCAAATAAAAAATCTTTTCCATCTGGGCCATTTGAACAATTCCTTAGTGTTTAGCCCTTTATGAGGCTACAATTTAATAATGTTCTTATTGTCTTAGTCTTAAATTTAACTTTGTACAGTGAACATTTTCTGTTATACCATTCCGACGATATATGCATTTATTTATTTTTTTTTATGTGATTTTTATTTTTTACATCCATTTTATTTAGTTGTTTTTTTTAGGGCAACAGTATCTCCAGCAAAAAAATAACTATTCATAGCAGTCCATGAATCAGCAAACATCTGAACAACAAGTCACGAATGCAGAAACATCCAAGCATGCTATAGACCTGAACGGTGCAGAGGCTTACTTTATATCCAAAGAAAGACATCCAAAGATGGCTTTTCAATTTGAAAAGTAATGTGTATTTGAAACTAACACAGACAAAGAAGTCAATGATTTATTTTAATTATTTAGCCTGACAAATAATTCACTGTTTCTAAATATTCTAAATGTTTCTTAGTTAATTATATTGTGCTCAATGGGGATAAAGGTTTGACCCAGACGTTAAAAAAATGAACATATTTTAGAGCAGTAAACGCAATACCTTGAAACCGTGATGTTTTTATCCAAGGTTATCATACCACCAGACTCTGATACCATCCCTTGCCTACTCTGAGCACTTTGAGGGTGTAAAAATGTATCCGCAGGAAGAATTTTAAGTTATCAAAAATCATATAATTAGTAGTCTAACGCAAAGAATAAAATGGTGTTAAATGTGCTGAGCCTCTTACTAAAAACTGTAAATAAGCCAAAACAAACAGAGCATATACACACAAGCCGCCATATTGGACACATTTCAAATCATTCAAGCAACCTTTCAGTCAAAAGGTCGACACCAATAGCCGTTAAGTGCGTGGACATTATACCACTGTGGTGCTTGCGGCAATACGAGTTCGATTCCCGGCTCGAGGTCCTTTGCCGATCCTTCCCCTGCCTCTGCTCCCAATGCTTTCCTGTCTGTAACCTCCACTATCCTATCCCAATAAAATGTGAAAAACTCCTAAAAAACAGAGTAAGAGGTACATTTTAGGTTTGTTTTTATTTTATCTATCATGAAAATAGCGTGTGTGTGTGAGATTGAGTGTGTATGGGTGTTTCCCAGTAATGGGTTGCGGCTGGAAGGGCATCTGCTGTGTAAAACATATGCTGGAATAGTTGGCAGTTCATTCTGCTGTGGTGACCTCTGAAATAGAGACTAAGCCGAAGAAGAATGAATGAATGAATGAAAGTTTCCTTTAGTATTGAATGCATGGACTTTGAGGAGAAAAATGACACCTTACTGTACTCAGTTTTATAAAACACTTCACTAATCGACTATCAGAAGTTACTGCCATAATTCAAGCATAATGTAAGTGATGCGGTATTCAAATAATTATAATGTAGGGTGAGACTTTCATTTAATCATTTTATTTATTTTTTTCTAATGTGTGTAGTGAAGACTTTTTAAGAAGTGGACGGTTTAATTTTGATCATGTTTGGGGTCATTTTGTTAAAATTATACTTTTATTCAAATTATTTTAATTAAAACCACAATAAAAACTTATATAAAGGGATTTCTGTATTAAATGCTTGTTTTTAAACTGTCTATCAATGAAAATTTGAAAGGATGCATCGTGGTTTGCCCAAAAATATGAAGAATTATGTTTTCTAACTTTAAGACATGCTGGGCATCAATTTTACTAAAAATAACATCGCATAAAATGTAAGTTTTATAGTACTACAATGGAAAACCATTTAGATTTTAAATATTTTTCTTGGAAAAAGTTAAAAGTCTGATGTACATATTTGTTTGGGTTTTTGCATTTGTTTACATTAGTATTATTTTAAGTTGTTAATGCCTTAAACCTGACATGTTGTTTAAAAAAAAAAAAAAAAAAAAAAAAAAAAAAGTTTTGATTAATGTTGTGCATCCTCTGAGCATCACAAAAACTTTTTAAAATGTTTCTGACCCCAAACATTTCTTAATCTATTGCAGCGTTTCCCAACTCTCTTCCCAAAGGCTCACCAACAGTACACATTTTCAACATCTCCCTGATCAAACACACCTAAATCAACTCATCAGAACATAAGAAGAGAATCCAAAACCTGAAATGAGTGGGTCAGATAAGGGAGACATCCAAAATATGTACTGTTGGTGTGCCTTCAGGAACAGGGTTGGGATGCACTGCTCTATGGTAGTGTAACTTTAGTTGAATATTGCAGAATAAGAGCATGTATGCATTTATGAAGTGAATGCATGCACAACGTTTTGATTGGCTGTTGGTAACCATCCTCTTGTGCTGTGTTTTCTCCTCAGGTGTTTTCTCCTGCCACGCCGCCTGCGCCCACTCAACACGCCACAGTAATTGTTCCTGCCCCAGCGCCGCCTCCGCCACCCCATCATGTCACCGTGGTAACCATGTGCCCCGCCTCCGTGATCAACACAGCATCCACATCACGACAGAACTTGGACACCATTGTGCAGGTAAAACAAATGTCTGCACCGCTCCAGGACAGTGGTGGAAAGAGCACTGAAGAATCATACTCAAGCAAAAGTACCATTACTGACCCAAAAATGTAGTGCAAGTAGAGTAAAATTCTCTGTTGTAAATATTACTCAGAGTATGAGTAAAAAAGTAACCCTTTCAAAAGTACTCAATAATAGTGAGTATTAAACTGAAGGCCTGATGCATTTACATGCAATTTGTGTGTGTGTGTGTGTGTGTGTGTGTGTGTGTGTGTAAACGTAATATTCTGTAGTGCATTTAGTTATTGTTTAAGGTCATGTGGGGATTTCAGTCATCATACAGTAAACATCTGCCATCTTCTCATCAGTCTACAGAAGAGTCAAGCTTTAAATAGGAAAATTATCAAAACCCTTTGGTCATTGAGTGAGATGCTAATGGTGCAATCCGATTCAATGATCTATGCTAAGCTAAGCTAAAAGTGCTCCAAACAGTCCCAGAGATCGGTTTATTGGATTAAAAAAATGCTAAAACGCGACTATGTAGCTCTAGGAGTTGTAAAATGAGTCCATTTGCATAAAAATTTGAGCGTTCCATTTAAATGACAATAATATAACTTTTATGACAGGAAAATTACCTAAACTATTTGGTCATTGAGCGAGATGCTAATGGTCTAATCTGATTCAATGATTTATGCTAAGCTAAATGTGGACCCGGAAATTGGCTGAATGGATTCAGAAATGCTAAAACTCAATGGTTAAACTTTAGGGGAGTTGTAAAATGAGTCTATTTGCATAAAAAAGTGGAGAATCCCTTTAAAATAAAATGACAATAATATCACTTATCGCTTAAAATAATGTTTAAAATGATTTATTATGACCAACAGCTTCTCGGTTTGTTTTCGCAGGCTATTCAGCACATCGAGGGCACGCAGGACAGGCTGGCAGTGCCCGAGGAGGAAAAGCGCCGTGCGGTCATCGTCACCCCAGGACGAGTCCTGACAGACACCGGCGACTCCGACACGGCCTCCGACAACGAAGGTTCTGAGGACTGTTAACTGCCCTGCTCGCCCCCACCCTCCATGTGTGTACCGGGGTGTGCATCGGGGCTGCGGGGTCCGTAGGGAAGGGCCTCCTGCAGAAATACTCTCTCTCTCTCTCTCTCTTTCTCCTCTCCTCCTGTTTTCTTCACACTCTCATACGGGACTCACAGACTCAATGACTTGAAGGTTTCTTGGGGGGATAAAAAAAAACGAAAAAAAAAATTGAGGGGATTAAATAAAAGGAAATGTTACAGGAAATGTGCCGCAGACAGAACGAGCACGCTTATGTATACTCTCACAGTACTCCATAGCACTCTGGTCACTTGTTAATACATTCATATTACACAGCTCTTATTCATACTCATCCGTTAATATTGTGTTCAGTTTCGCCAACACACGCTCCTAGGTAGGCGATTTTTGTGAGGGGAATCACGAAATCGCTGTCTGAATCTGCTATAGGTCTTCCAGGCCTCTCACTTCCTGTGTTCACTTCCTGCCCATAAGAGGGCATTAGAGTGTTCTGATTGGAGGATTCCCATTCCTTTTCCTTGCGCTACAAGACGTCTCATCTCTCAAAACAACCCCTTTGCCCCGGGCTCTCTCTCTCCGCTCCCCCGCCCAGTCATATTTCTCTTTCTGTTCTGGGGAGGCTTGAAGCATCACTGTGAGCCAATGAGACTTCAGAAACCTGTTCCACACCATGGCTTCCGAAAACGTTAGAGGAAATGTTACCTTTTGTTTTTCTTTTTTTTTTCGGTTGCGGACATGCTCCCCTTTGCTGGATAGCTGGATAAAGACCGCCATTGCTTAAAGGGGCTTTGTGTCACGCACACTTTGTAAATAACGCAAAGAGAGACGAGGGGGAACTTTGTGCACTTATTGTCGCTCGCCTTTACTGGGCTGGGTTCCCAGTACGCACACTGGTGCAAGGTGAAGCACTCCCTCCGTCACCATAAACGCCCCCCAGTCCTGTCCTAAAAATAGTTCTGGCAGATTTTTTTTTTTTTCTCATGTTCTTTGTGTGTCAGATGGAATAAGCTAAATGGCAGGTATGTCTACCTGCGAGTAAATTTGTATCTTTTTTTTTTTTGTTAGCACACTTGCTAATAGAAGCGTAAAGTTCTGTTCTTTGTAAAGAAAGTGTGGAAATAGCACTACCAGGGTTGTCAAGGCCCGATATAAGCCTATGCAGCTCTTTTGGTTCTCGCCCCCTTCGGAATGAACTTTGCGACCCTTCTCCCAGACGTTATGTCCTGTCCGTTTTGTCCTGTCAAACGCACATTTGTGGCGTTTCGTGATGTTTACGGTTGCACCAATGAGTGGCTGGCCTGTAATCTTGCGCTCTATGCACTCTCTGGTTCACTCCGCTCATTTTGAATGTTTTGTTTTCTCTGTAACTTTCGCCGTACGACTTGTACATTCGTACACCCTGCAGATAATCACACGGATGGCGATGTGGTGCTATTCCTGCTTGGGCTCTCCGGAAAAAGCTAGAGATGTCCAGTCCTGTAGGTGCACAGTCCTGCAGAGTTTAACTCTAACTCTAAACACCTGAGCAAAGGTAATCAGTTGATGCTAAATTCTGCAGAAGTTGCTCCTTTGGGATTTAAAGTAATCTTTCACCCCAAAACGGAAAAAAAAGGCATTTATTCACTAGTTTCTTTCTTCTGTTGAACACAAAATACATTCTGAAGACAGCCTGAAACTGGTAGCTACTGACGAACATATTTGTTTTTCCTACGATGAATGTTAACGCTTACAAGTTTTCAACTTTCTTCAAGATATCTTTTATTGTGCTTGAGGGAGAGTTAATAGTAGTGTCGTCACGATACTGTAATATCGGTACTGACATTTGAAAAACATCCAATTCCGGCTAACATTTGTGTGCTTCTTAAACGCAGCTAATTTGCAAAACCACCGCCAATCGTTTCAAAGCCGCGTAGATCAGTCGATCCATCAGCGGATCACTCATATATCAGCTCATAGACAGACCAGGCTTTTAATACAACCCAGTGTCCCTGTATCTGTGTTTGCACTCGGTGAACATCACAGCCGATCGCAGTCATTTCTGTTGAGCATGTGAACACACTGGCAAATCATCTGTTTAATAGTGCACTAAAATGTTAACAGGACAGAAATTCCAGTATGGTCACAACACAAGTAAATATCAAGTAGAATATTTGGGTGAGCTACGCCTTTAAGACTGGACACCTCTTGGATAAGCCATGCGAAACTGTGAGCTCCTTGTACCCCTGGTGGGATTGAGAAACGGAGCGTGTGTATGTCCCGTGCCAGTGGCTTGCCTTAACACAGCTTCGTTGTGCGCGGTGAGGCACAGAGGCCTGCCTTAAACTAGCCCTGAAGGTGGCGCTAGAGAGCGAGGCCGGACGTCCCGTAGTCGTAGCCGTCATCTCCTCTCGCCGTTGCGTTTCCAAACATTCCAGAAAAGTCTCGTTGTTGTTTTTGTGTTGCGTTGCCGGTCATTCAGTCGGCAAGATTTGGCCATAGTCGAAAGTGTCTTGTTTTTAGTTGTTTTCGCATTAGACTAAGACATTTTTGAAAGCGTGCATGTCCCTAATCCCTGTCCAAATGATTACAGGGAATCTTTTTGCTGCTGGACAGATTTTTAATTTTTATATTTTTTTCCCCTCTGGATATATCAGGTGCTTTCAGCACGCTGGCTCTGTGGATTTTGCCATTCGTAAAGACTGCAGGAAATCAGCAGGGCTTTCAGAAGAACGTTCTAGTCTAATATTGGCAGGTTTTGATGTCTGTTTGTTTGTTCTTTGCGCTTTTTATTATTCGGATAATGCTTTGCTTGGGTCATAGACTTTCTTTTTGTTTTCCATGTTCTCTCTGTAAAAACGGTTTTGTCTTTTTTTTGGGTCCCGTGTTTGAGCATTTCCTCTACAGAAGCCACAGGGTGTGTATTTTTTTTGTGTATTTTCTACTCGCAGAAGAAATCACTGTAAGAAATCCTGAGGACATATCAGAGGTTGGGTTGTGTGTCGACGGGGGAATGGGGGGACGATTTTCTGAACCTGAAGCACTTACTGTAGTACAACGAGGAGCTACTCTTGTTTTCATAGAGATGCTCTCCTCGACCGAAGCTCTTCTCGCTGTGATTTTTTTGAACCACGCGGCTGTGTTTTAACCCTCAGCGTTTTGTCCTGGCACACACACCACACACACACACCACACGTCCTCTGGCCATCTCTGCAGTCTCTAGACTTTGTCCTGTCTCTCATCTTCTCTCTCTTTTATCGTCTGTCATCTCCTTTTTTGTTTCGATTTTTGTCGTTTTTTTTCTTTATGTGGGACAGTCAGTCCAATTGGTTGTTGAGAAGCTATTGTATTTTTTTTTTAACTGGGCAAAAGAGGCTTGTGCCTTTGTAAAAACAGAATAATAAAGTTTGTACTTTGTTTTTTACAACTTCTTGGAGTATTGTGGTGTTTTTTTTTTAATCCATGTGGGCTGCCGGCGTTACACAAAACAAAGCGTTAGTTTTTAGAAATGTAGAAGTATTATGCATGATCTGAAAGCTGAATAAGTATGCTTTTCATTTAATGTAATTTTTATTATTAGGCAATATTTGGCTGAGATAAAACTATTTTGAAAATGTGAAATTTGAGAGTTCAAAAACTCTCTTCTATACAAATACTAATACAAAGACGATACAAATACTGACTCTTCTAACGCATAAAAGTACCATAATGTGTTTGCAGATATTTAAACAATGAAAAACAATGCTGAAGTCAGATATTCTGCTTTGAAAATGGGTGTTACGTGCTAGAACGGCTGTCTTTGTTTTGATTTTAACCCGCCCAGTGCCAGTTTAGCCAATTATATTTCAGCACCCCGGGTTGCCTCATTCAGTCAGAAAGGCTCTTAAAGGATGCGCTCATGACCGAAATGGAACCTCCGGTGGACAGTTGCAGACTCCGAAATGAGACACAGATTCAGAGTTCCACATGAAGTTATTAATTAGCAAAAAAAAGTTATTAGTTTATTAGTTATAAGTCCGCATGAGGTTATTAATTAGCAAAAAATTGTTATTACTTTATTAGTTATAAGTCCACATGAGGTTATTAATTAGCAAAAATTTGTTATTAGTTATTAGTCCACTTGAGGTTATTAATTAGCAAAAAAAAAATTATTAGTTTATTAGTTATTAGTCCACATGAGGTTATTAATTGCCAAAAATTAATTTGTAGTAATAAACAATTTGGCTTTTTGCAAGAAACATGACAGCCATATGTAAATACAGCCATTCAAAAGCACAGAATATGCACTCACTCACGAAATGGAAAGGTTTATAATCTAATTAATACATATTTAACATTAAATGTAGATGCTGAATCACTGATATGTGTTGGTTTGCATTATTTCATAGGTCAAAAGTTCCATTTCAAGTTTTGTTTTGATCCAGGAGTGCAATACCTAGTTCAACCACTGGGTGTCAAACTTGCATACTGCAGCTTTAAAATTGTCCAAATTAAGTTCTTTAGCCTTGTATATTAATCAACATTTGATAGACATCTTGATATATTTACAGTAGGGAATTAACTAAACATATTCACGGAACATGGATACTTAGTTTTAATGATCCTTGGTATAAAATATCTACATTTTTGACCCATATACTGTATTTTTCGCTATTTCTAACACACAAATCTGGTTTTGTGGTCCAGGGTTACAAGGGTTCAACTTTAACATTTCAGAGGAATATTTTTAAATGCAAGCGCGACGTGTTGCTGTGGCATTTGAATTGCATTTGGGTGCCTCACAAATAGGAAGATGAGCTCAGATTTCCACTGGGTTATTCTTACCGCTGGAGTGTGCCAGACGTGAGCAAAGATCCTTAAACCCCCGGAGCTCGAAGAACATTTTATGATTCCTTTGATGCTCAAGCTAAATTCCATCTCTAATCAAGAAATAAAAGGGGTTTTGTTGGTTGTTGTTTAGGAGCAGGAGCCAATAATTTTACAATAATTCTAAATCAGGCGGCGCAGTGGGTAGCGCCTGCTGCCTCACAGCAAGAAGGTCGCTGGTTCGAGCCTTGGCTGGGTCAGTTGGCGTTTCTGTGTGGAGTTTGCATGTTCTCCCCGTGTTGGCGTGGGTTTCCTCCGGGTGCTCCGGTTTCCCCCACAAGTCCAATGACATGCGGTATAGGTGAATTGGGTAAGCTAAATTGTCCATAGTGAATGTGTGTGTATGGGTGCTTCCCAGTGATGGGCTGCAGCTGGAAGGGCATCCGCTGCGTAAAACATATGCTTGATAAGTTGGTGGTTCATTCCTCTGTGGTGACCCCAGATTAATAAAGGGACTAAGCTGAAAAGAAAATGAATGAATGAATGAATGAATGATCTACTAATGTTTTGTTCAGTTTCTTTGTTTGAATTAATTAATTTTGTCCTACCATCACTTTTTGGGTGGATTGAATTTGATATCTGTACTACCTTTTAATAAATAATGTTACAAATATATTCATAATCTAATAATACTGAATTCAAATGCAGTCATCTTGGTGTTATTTTTGCAATTGTACATTTTTATAATGATTTAGTTTGATTAGTAAGAGCCACACACAACATTATTATTCTATTTCATTTAATTTGAATATTACATAGGCATAAATGTTTTATGTTCATGAATAAAATACCTGTATAGGAAAAAAGTCACAGAACTGAGACTGTGAATAATATGAATGTGTTCATGAATCAGCTGTCCACTGTAAACAACCTCAGTGAAGCACCCACAGATTCATTTATAACTTAATCTTCAGAACACACACACACACGCACACGCACACACACACACACACACACACACACACACACACACACACACACAC
>CAIGQW010055694.1:602168-621288 GCA_903798125.1 Danio choprae | reverse complement strand
ACACACACACACACACACACACACACACACACACACACACACACACAATCTGACATAATAAAATGTTCAGCACCCGTGTAAACATCTGAAATTTTTATTTGACAAATACTGACAAGTACATACCAACGTCATCTGCAGTAAAGAAAGCAACACAAAGCAATAGACTCTGTTTAAAGTCCCATTTTCTTGGTTCAAGCTGAAATCTGGATGATCTGTAAGTTTTTTTTTAATGTCAGATGTCTCACCTTGAATGCAGAAAAAAAAACAGCCGTTGTCACAGTCTAATCGTATCTGTAGTAAATATACAGCTGACTGGGTGAGTTCTTTATGGGGATTTCTCTGTAGGCGGAAGTAACGATACACTGCGTGGAGTGAAACCGGACACCGCGTGACGTCATGTAAAAAAAGGTCTCTTGTTGACGATACAAAAATCATGCAATGTGAAATGTGTTCTGATTGACAATAACATCAGCGATTAGCTACAGCCAATGAGAGAGCAGCATCCACTAGTATGGGTATCTGCAGGCCCCTGGTTGTGGGAGAAGTTAAAAAGGACTTCTTTTTGGTCTATTTGGACCCAAGAAATGAAGGAAAAACGAGTGAAAATTTGGCAGGAGCACCCGTGTCTGTTTGACGTGTCATCTGAGCAATACCACAACTGGGTCAAAAAAGAAAAAAAGTTGGAGAAAAATGGCTTATTCCCTTCAAAAGCCAGGTGAGCAAAACAAGTACATTTTGTACCTCACTAAAGGCTTCTATCTCATTATGTAGTTAATAACAAAAGATACACGTTTCCATGCCACTTCTCGCGTGTGTTTGTTGTTACACATAGTTTGCGAACCTAGACAAAGTTGTCGGCGATTCTCCTATTGTAAAGTCATGCAGTGTGAACCCCCCGTCGCTGATCCATCTTGCAGTGTGAACACAGCAGCGACGGAACACTAGCCCAGATAGTCATGCAGTGTGAAAACATCTGTGACGCGACTACTTTAAAAATCGTGCGGTCTGAACTCTGTATAAGACTGATGAAAAAAGAAATGCTGCTATTTTTTATTGTGCCTGCCACAGCCATGGTACGGCAGCAAAGTTCCTTGATTAATATGCCAGAATGAGAGAATAGTTTCTAGCCATATCGACCTAAAAATAGCACATTTTCTTTACAGAAGTCGAGCTTTAAGTCAAGTAAAGCTTTAAATGGGGAAATTGAAACATCAAAAAGACAAAAATGAGCAAGACATTAATGGTCTAATCTGATTCAATTATTTATGCTAAGATAAAAGTGCTGGAGATCGGCTGAATGGATAAAACGAGCCTATTTTAAGCTTTAATAAAGTTGTGCACTTTTAATGAGGATAACACTGATCTCTTTAATGTAATAAACAACAAACACAATTTGATACAGAAACAAATCTTAGGTTATCTTTGCTTACCATAACATTAACTTTCAAAAAAGTTAAACAGACACATGCTAAAAAGCATACTGAAGTAAAATAATAATTCACAGTACCCAACAAACACACAACAATGCCTCAACGTAACGACCTTCCTACAACGTTGTACCAACCTTGTAAAAAAAGTTGAGGATCTACGTTGTTGCTGAAGGTTGTCACAACGGTGTCATAATGTTGCCAGTAAAATAGCTGTTGCTTTAGGTTGTGCATGGACAACCACTGTACAACATTTACTCATCGTCAATAAATCAGTTTAAATTTCAACACACCGTTCGGCATCTCATTCAACAACGACCGAGGAGACGTGAGTATTGCTTTATTCCTTCTTGCTAAATAAGACATCAGCGGTCATTTGTGTAGTCCAGTTGTGTGAAGCTCTGATCTGTCCTCTCTTTTTCCCTGCCTATTTTGACCTGTGGCTGCTGTGGATCCATCTCTGAAACTGGATTCTCTGTTGGATTTCTTTCTTTCTCTGACTCCTTTCTCCGTAATAACAACTACGCTTGGTCTTCGGTCTGCTGTATTCTCCAGTCCAGAGCTTCGATGCTCAGTGTCTGCATTTTAATTTGCTTTCTTGTTTACTTTTCTTGTTTGTTTACTTTACTTTCTCGGTTGACATTTTAATTTAGCCTACCCTTTCAGTTTAACTATATATAGTTAATTGTTCAATATAATCTACTTATTGCTTATAATTAGATGTGTACTGTATGTAAATGCGAAATATATAATAAAAAAGTTTGATTGTATACATTTGTGTGGCATTTTTACACATAAAAGTTTATATACAGTCATGTGAAAAAAAATTAGGACACCCTATGAAAGCCTGGGTATTTTGTAAGGTTTTTTTAATATATGGATATTTAATCTGAATTTTAACAATGCAGAAAGATTAAAGTAATACAACTAAACAATTAAACTGAAAAAATTAAACAAAAATGATTTAAATTAACAAGATTTAATTAAACAAAAATGCATATTCTGACTGAGGAAAAAGTTAGGACACCTCGCATTTGTTCACACTTAAAATGGCTGAAATCACAGACAGGTATACCACAATAGGTGCACGTTATTAGTAAATCGTTACTCGGCATTTTGGATGAGGCTTGCCCTTTCTACACTTCTGAAATTTATTTTGGTCTGCTCCTGACTGTTGAGGTGAGAGTGAGCACCATGGTGAGAGCAAAAGAGCTGTCTGAGGCATTCAGAAAAGAAATTGTAGCAGCCTACGAGTCCGGTAAAGGATTTAAAAAGATCTCAAAAGATTTTGAAATGAGCCATTCCACTGTCCGTAAAATAATCTACAAGTGGAGGGCTTTCAAAACAACTTCCAACATGCCCAGGTCTCGTCGTTCCTGCAAGTTTACCCCGAGAGCAGACTGCAAGATGCTAAAAGAGGCCTCCAAAAACCCCTAAAATGTCTTCAAGGGACCTACAACAGGCTCTGGCTACTGTTGATGTGAATCATGCCTCTACAATCAGAAAGAGACTGCACAAGTTGCATGGGAGGTGAGGAAGGAGGAAACCTTTGCTTTCTAAGAAAAACATCAAGGCCAGACTGAAGTTTGCCATATAGAATATTGACAAAGACCAGGACTTCTGGAATAATTTTCCTTGGACAGATCAGTCCAAAATTGAATTATATGGACACCAGAACAGACGACATGTTTGGCGTAAACCAAAGACAGCATTCCAGAAAAAAGAACCTCATACCAACTGTGAAGCACGGAGGTGGAAGTGTCATGGTTTGGGGTTGCTTTGCTGCAGCAATCCCTGGTCAGCTCACCATCATAGAATCCACCATGAATTCTACGGTGTATCAGAGGGTGCTTGAAGAACACGTGAGACCATCTGTCCAAAAATTAAAGCTGAAACGAAACTGGACCATGCAACACGACAATGACCCAAAACATTCCAGTAAATCAACCAAGGACTGGCTGAAAACTAGGAAATGGAGAGTCCTGGAATGGCCAAGTCAAAGCCCAGATCCTAATCCCATTGAGATGTACAGCTCGTTTCAAGTCACCCCACAACATGTAAGAAACCCCTCAAACATCTCACAGCTAAAAGAATTCTGCATTGAAGAGTGGGCTACACTTTCCTCAGACCGATGTCAGAGACTGATAGATGGCTACAAGAAACGTCTCACTGGAGTTATTTCAGATAACTCATTGTCATTGTATACAGACATCGCTGCAATGTAGATGTGTTGGTTTTGTAGTTACTTCAGCGGACCATTCTAGGTTGAATACAATTTAAAGATTAACATACCTCGTTACTTTTCCTAGCAACTTTGCTGTATGCCACAATATAAAACCCTGACGAGCTCATATAATAAGCCTATGTTTATAAGTGAAGTCGATGTCGAGTTGCTAGATGTCGAGTTATTATATTTCTAATCCAAGTTCACAATAATGAGCGTGTCTGAGGAATGCAGTTCATTAGCTTTAAATGTCCTTAAATAGCAGACAAGCTAAACAACAGAAACAACCACCTGCTGTTTGCTCCTTTTTGTTTTTCACAGACGGAATTGTGCTTGTACGTGTTTACAGATTAATGAAGGGAGAGTTGATGAGGCCGTGAAGCGCTCGGGTCGGTGTCTGCTGTGTAATGATAAGGCGTTAATCTCCGCTCTCCGAGGAAATGATGATGATGCTGACTTTTACACCTTATTCCTGAATCCCGGCTGTCGACTACTGTAATCCTAGCCAGCATGACTGCCAGCGATTAACAGCACCGTCTCCAACCTACCGAGGGTATGTGGAAGTTCATTCTGTAGTTATGAAGCCCAACAAGCTATTTGAAACAATGGACCCTTTTCACAAGCCTGTTATGACGCGTTTAATGGTCATCAGCATCTTAAATCCTTGAAATTTTTAGATAAAAAAAAAATGTATGGACGTTTATATGTATGTATGTGTTAAATCATCTTTGCTTCGAATTACAAAAAACTAATTATCGCTTGTGTTCGGCGTTTCTAATGCAGCGTCTATGGCGCAGGACAGTAAATTTGACGTTATTCTCTCCCCTGGCTGCCGTCATCAGTCTCACACAATTGTTTTCCTTTTTCTAAACGTCTTTATAACATCATCATGGAGTTTTTCTTGAAATATTTGAGCAAATAGGATTGTAAAAAAATTATTTGTTGTATTCTCCCATTCACTGCGCTCAAAGTTTTCCCAACTATGACGTCTTCCTCTACTGAGAAACCCGGAAATGTGAAAAGGGTCTATACTCTATAGTTGTTTTTCCTTAAAGTCCACATGCACCGGAAGCTGCGCCGTTTTTTGTTTGTTTGTTTTTATATTGTGATGCAGTTCTTAGAGAAGCGTAATATTAAATGAGAAAACAGTGGGCATAGATTGTTTTTTCTATTGCGAGCTGATTTGATGTTGTAAAGTAGGCATTTCATTCAGAAAGATTGGGAATATGGGTTTTTGAAGAGTTATTACAACCTAACAGACTCCTCACCACTTCTGTTTGTTGTCAAAATTGACAGCTGGAGGGGTGTGGTTAAGTATGTTAGCCACGCCCAATACCTCAGACTGATGTAATCTGACAATTTAACTGAAAACAAACAGGAAAGATTACAGGGGCAACAATATTTTTTCTCTTAATGACATGCACAGATTAATTGTTCACCACAAACAAGGGCAGCTGACTGGATGTAAAAGCAATGTGAGCTAACAAAACAAATATGGTTAGTTTTTTAAATTTAAATTGGTTAGTTAGATTTAATTTGTACTTTAAAGAGATAGTTCACCCAAACATTCCAATGTGCTCATTATTTACTCGCCCCCCTAGTGGTTCCAAGTCTTTGAGTTTTCATTAAAGAATGCTGGAAACTGGTAGCCATTAGCTATGTTTTTATCCAAATATGCTAATTTAATTTATGAGCAAAACTGGAACCATCTGCGACCGTTTCCATCCAATGAATCAAAGAGAACAAAACCATCACTTCCTCATTAACTGGCGCCAAATATCAAAGGGAAGAAGTATAGGAGTGTGCTATTTGGAGCGCCCAAATAGTCCGTAACTAGGTAACAGCGCTGTGTAATGATGTTGCGCCTGCTTCAGCCCTGGTAAGGCAGCAAAGTTATTTGATTATTGATATGATGTGATATGATGTGACTACAAATTATCCAAACTTTATTTTTATATATATATATATATATATATGACATGCTATATATATTTGAACGACATGCTAATGGTGTAATCTGATTTATGCTAAGCTAAAATGCTCCCGCCAGACCCAGATATCGGCTAAATGGATTCAAAAATGTTCAAACTCAACTGTTTAACTCTAGGAGAGCCGTAAAATGAGCACATTTCCAAAAAAAAACAACATTATTATGATGTTAAAATGTAAAAAATAATTCCAGTGATTTCTTGTTGCTGATGAAAAATAGTGAATTTGAATCACGAATGTATACAAGTGGCAGGTTTATTAGGAAACAACTGGATTTTTGAGGGAACTATCACCCTGATAACCAGATTTGATCAAACTTGAACAGATCCATGGTAAAAGGCAAAGTTTAATTAGATATATGGCCTAGAAAATAGCAACTTTTCATTTTTCGTCAGTCTTAGTACACCATGTAACTACAGAAGATTCAAGCTTTAGATAGGGAGATGCTAATGGTCTAATCTGATTCAATGATCTATGCTAAGCTAAGCTAAAAATGCTCCTGCCAGACCCGGATATCGGCTAAATGAATTCAAAAATGTTAAAACTCAACTGTTTAACTCTAGGAGAGCTGTAAAATGAGCACATTAAAAAAAACACGATTATAATGTCAAAAAAGCAAAACAATAATTGCAGTGAATTCTTGTTGCTGATGAAAAATAATGAATTCAAATCAAGAATGTATACAAGTGGCAGGTTTATTAGGACAAAATGGATTTTTGAGGGAACTATCCTCCTAGTAACCGATTTTGATTAAACTTTTCCTAAAAGAAAGGAATGCCATGTCACAAATAGTGTTGCCTTGTAAAACATACGTACAACATTCCTCTTCAGTTGCCAAAATCAACACCAGCTGGGCTACCAAGCCACTCTTGTACAAACCGGGTGAGCGAGATGTCCGAACACCCTTGATTTCACGTCACAGCCGGGACGGCTCTGCTAAAAGCGACAGTCAGCTGCTCTGGGTGCACCCTGTTCTGACACCTACAGCACCAGCCCCCTCCATACAGTCCCATCTAAAAGACCACCTTCTTTCTGGCGCCCTCTGACCTTCTCAGCCTGGTATATATAGCCAGAGAAGCTACCAGAGGTCTCCTGGCAGCCAACATGAAGGTCTTAGTCTCGCTCTGCATCTTTGTGCCCCTGCTGGCACTGGCCACAGCAGGTAAGAGCATTTTAGATCAGAACTGTCTGTAGATCCCTGAGTAGGGTTTTGAAATGTTTTAGCTTTGGCATGTGAAGGGGAAACTCTGATACTCAACAGGAAACTGAATCAATGATCGAAAGCATTGAGTGTTAAGGTTATGAAAGTATAGGCCTTTTGAATTAGGCAGGCATGACAGCACTAATGTAAAACGGTGCCTTAAAACTGTGACGGTCACCAGCAGGAGATTGGCCGTGCCACCATCTGCTGAACTATTTAAACCCACCCGCAGTGCTCAATAATAACTCTGGGCATGGATGAGTTATCTTGGGACATTCGGTTTAACAAAAAGTAGCCTTAAAGGGGTAGTTCACGCAAAACCAAAAATCTTGTACTCATTTACTCACACCTGTTCCAAATTTGTGTTCGATTCTTTCCTCTGTTGAACACAAGATGATATTTTGGTAAAGAAAGCTGAACAATTGACTTCCATAGTAGGAAAAACACATATGGAAGTCAATGGCTTTCTTCAAACTATCTTCTTCTGTGTTCAACAGAAGAAACTCATAAAGGTTTGAATGATCTCTATAATGCTAAACAGACCTATTGCAGGTTCAATTTACAACATATATTCTGTATTACATTCATAGAAGCTCTGAAGGAGTGAGATAAATGTATGGGGGTTTATTTTTGTACAGTAGACGCATTTGGTCCATGCATTGTGTCAGCTGTCGTGAAGCATGGCGCGTTAGCTCATGGAAAGCGCTAGAGCCTTGCTCATAATGCGAGACCTTCTGGGATGAACCAGAGCGATTGGATTGGGTCTGAAATAGCAAACTTAATATAAAACCAGCTGAAACCTTACAATGTGGGATGTCAATCAAACAGCTGACTGACAACTGCTAACCACTCATCTCTGATCATGCGGTTTGATTGTGAGTTCAGCTGGTGTCTATGTGAAGTTTTAGGCCCACGTTTTGGGTTTAATTGATTTGCCATTGTCAGCTAAATGCAACCGCTTAACCCTGAAGGTGTTGTGTTAAAACCACAGGCTATTAAAGTCCAGTTATTCCAGCTTTGGATGTTATTTCCAATTGCTCTGGCAGCCGCAGTTACCCTTGCTCCGTCCTTGGGCTCCTCTCGGGCCCGGCGTTGGGCCTTCGTGGGTCCAGGCTGCCGTCAGGTGTCTAAGATTGGAAGTTGTCCTGTAACCGGACACTGTCTACTATAGATTCCCCCATCCCATCGTCCTCTTCCTCTGTTGCCCTCCCCTGCTGTCCGTGCTCGTCTTTGGGATCCAGTGTGCAGCTGCTGTCACCCTGACACAATCACAATTTATTTATTCCCAGCCGCTGGCCATATAAGGCCATGCATTATCTCAGCAGAACGGCGGTCTACACCGGTCTTGCTCCGTTTAGTGTAGTGCAGTTACTTCGAATGGGCTAAAATGTGTCTGATTAGTTGAAACTGGTGCATATAGGCTTTTAAGCTTTTGTGAAAATCGTATTTCAGTCTAATTGTGAAAGTAGGCTTCTATCAGATGTTCTTGTTGCGATTAATTGCTGAAACTTTGATCACAGCATGAGCAATTCCATGCAAATGTCAACTTTGCCATGACAAATTAAGTTTTCAGCAAAATAGTAAACCCTTTCTAAGTTGCTTGTGTAGGCTTGTATTCTACAGCACTGTAAAAATACTCAGAAATGTCTCTGTCGTTGTTTTAAAACAATTATATTTGATTTTCCAAAGTCACACAAGTGCCAATTTCACATCTGTCACATCCATAACGGAGAGACGTCACATCCATAACCAAGCTTTTCCCTCATAAATGCAAACATGTCAAATAAAACAAAATCAATCATGTTTGTGATATAGAGAGAGAGAGAGAACTCTTATACTTTTGATTAGCATTGTTTCTTTTGGGTTGTGCAGTTTAATTCACAGAATTTCTACAAAGTATGTTGTTTACTGTAGACTTGGATACTTTTTTGGTCACATCCATAACGCATGTCTATTTTCCTCATTTAAAAATCCAAAACAATGTTTACAGATTGATATTTTTCTGATCCCATAACTCCGTGGTTAGTTGTTTTGGAAAATATAAACAGACGTTTCAATATATGTTTTGAGATTTTACTGCAAATGTCACATGCGTGACGCTGGAATTGCTCATATTTTGACCTAAGCTTTAAAATAGGCCATATTTACCAATAAATGACTTGTGTTCGGAGTAAATAAAGGTTTTAATCAAATGAAAGTACAAAAGCATGTCAAAGTACATTAGGTAAAAAAATGTAAGATAAAGTTTCGTTAGCAAGCATTAGTTAATGCGTTCAATTAAAAGTGAGAAATAGCCATATTATAGTTATGTCCAAATCAATTAAAGCTATTATTTGGAGTTTTGCTAGTTATTAACTCTTTGGATTTAAATGAGTTACTAGGCATTAGCTTAGACATTTACGTCACCTAAAATTAATAAATGCTTTTGTAGTTGCTGTTACATTGACTTTAGTTAAATTATCTGATGTTAACAAATGCAGTTGCTTCGAATGGGCTAAAATGTGTCTGATTGTTAAGTGATGGTTGAAACTGGTGCATAGGCTTCTAAGCTTTTGTGAAAATCAAATTTCAGACTAATTGTGAAAGTAGACTTCTATCAAATGTTCTTGCTGTGATTACTTACTGAAACTTTGATCACAGTATACGGTATTATCGTGATATTGACTTAAGCTGCATGCAAAATCGGCCACAATAACCAAGAAAGACTAAACAAATGCTGGGTTTCACACAATTGGTTTTTGATGTGACAACAGGAAGGAATTAAGTTAACCAAAAGTTAAGTTTTTACAAAGTTAACTGGACTGAACATAAAACAATCACGTTGTCCCCAAAAAACCCTCAAGAATTGTGTTGTTTCAGCTCAATTTAAATAAGTAGTTTGAACAAACAGCAAATGTTTTAGTTTTTTTGAGTGTACATCTTCAGAGTAAATAAAGGTATTAAACAAATTAAATTGCAAAAGGACGTTAAAGTACAATGGGTAAAAGTTTATGATAAAGTCTCATTAGCAAACATTGCATTAAATTAAAAATGAGAAATAGCCATATTATAGTTATGTTCAAGTTAATTGATACAACTGAATTTTGTTAGTTATTAACAGGTATTAATTTGTTAGGCATTAACTAACAAATTTACATCACTTAAGATTAATAAATGCATTTGCAGTTGTCATTACATTGACTTTAGTTATATTAACTGGTGTTAATTTCAATGTCGTAGGCCAGATTAAAGTAAAATAGTTAAAAAAAATAAATAAAAAAAAGCAAAATTTCCTATTAAGCCTTCAAGCATGTGGTGATATGATAAACAGCTACTGCCAACACAATAATCTGAACATTCTTTTAATAACAAATAATTATTCACAATATGTTGAAGTGTCCACAATATCGTAATTGAATGTTCATTATCACTATATTTTGAATTACTGAATATCGGCATATGCAGTAAAAAGTCTAATAGTCCTACCTGAGTTTTGATCATGGTTGTCTTTTTAGTGTTCATTTGGATTTGTTGGTTTCAATTGGTGTTTCAGTTGTGAAAACATGAGGCGCACCACACTGCCTGTTTATTGGCATTAAAAAAGAGCAGTGTGCTGCGTCTTTATGTTGCTTGGCACTGTATTCACTGTACACTTGGTGCTGGAGCGCATGACATCAGGCGTAAACTTTTTTTCAACTACAACCGTACAGAGCACAACAACAAACACATGAGGCCTAGCAGTAAGTTAATGTGAGGAGTGCAGAATAAATAAACAACACGCAAAACACTCACTGCTGTTTGAAAACATTTTAAAAGAGGCACGTTACAATGCAAAAGTGCGTGTAGTGGGATCGGGATTTTAGTTAGATGCTATTTTTTAACTTGTAGG
Organism: Danio choprae; assembly: GCA_903798125.1. Classification (NCBI taxonomy): domain Eukaryota; kingdom Metazoa; phylum Chordata; class Actinopteri; order Cypriniformes; family Danionidae; genus Danio; species Danio choprae. The sequence continues at coordinate 610,579 of CAIGQW010055694.1, read as the reverse complement.
ATGAACTGTTCATTGGTGTAAGTTATCTCTTAAGAGTTAAAGTGCAAATGTTGATTGGCAGGGGGCTTGGCTTCATTTATCAACACATGATCTAGGTCCAGTTGCTTTGCAGAAGGTGAAAGGTTTTACAACCTTACGACCCTCGCATCTGTTTTCCTTCCTAACCTTCCTTCTTTTTAGCCACATTAAAATGGCTTGCAGGTGATGAGTTTTCTTTCTTTGGATATTAATATGTTCTTTAATGACATGGTGAAATAAATGATCTAAAATCTGGTTCATTATAAAGAATAACTTCTCTCAAGCATAAGGAAACTTATGACTGGTTTTGATGCAATTCCAACCCAATCAATCCAACAGTCTTGAATAAAAAAAAGCTTCAAAAAGGATGAAACACCATTTTTAGTTCCTCAAAAGATCCTTTCCCAAAGGACAGTTCTTAAAATAACATTTAGTTAGCTCACACTTTACTGTAAGGTCATATTATTGCTATTAACAAGCCACTAACTAAAACTTTTAGCACAATAAACTCCCAATTAACTGCTTAATAATAGTTAGTAAGGAAGTAGTTTGGTATAGGTATTGGGTTTAGGGATGTAGAATAAGATCATGCATTATAAGTACTAATAAGCAGCCAGTATCTTAATAATAGGCAGGTAATAAACCAGTAGATGATGGTGAGAATTGGTACTTAAACTAAAGTGTTACCTTTTTTTTCTTGGTTTGATGAACATTTTGAGCATCTATATAGTTTTTTCCTCCACTATATAAAACTTTTTACCTCAGAAAACAACTAATTAGCTTATTATTAATAGTTCGTAAGGAAGTAGTTGAGTTTAGGTATCAGGTAGGATTAGAGATGTAGAATAAATTCATGTTTTATAAGTACTAATAAGCAACCAGTATCGTATTAATAGGCAGGTAATAAGTCAGTAGTCAGTACTTAACCTAAGTGTTACTTTTTTCCTTGGTTTGATGAACATTTTGAGCATCTATAGAGTTTTTTCCTCCACTATATTTAACTTTTTACCTCAGAAAACAACTAATTAGCTTATTATTGATAGTTCGTTAGGAAGTAGTTGAGTTTAGGTATCAGGTAGGATTAGGGATGTAGAATAAAATCGTGTTTTATACTAATAAGTACTAATAAGCAGCCAGTATCGTATTAATTGGCAGGTAATAAGTCAGTCAGTACTTAAAATAAAGTGTTACTGTTTTTTTCTTGGTTTGATGAACATCTTGAGCATCTATAGAAATTTTTTTCCCATTATATATAACTTTTTTTTTTTACCTCAGAAAACAAATAATTATACTTATTAATAGTTAGTAAAGAAGTAGGCCTATTTGGGTTTAGGTATGAGGTAAGATTAGGGATATAGAATAAAATCATGCTTTATAAGTACTAATAAGCAGCCAATATCGTATTAATAGGCAGGTAATAAGCCAGTAGTTAAAATAAAGTGTTACTTTATGAACCTTTAAACATCTATAGAGTTTTTCTTCCCCCACTATATATAACTTTTTACCTCGCAAAGTTTCTAAGGCTGTTAAAAGTTATTTCTGGAGCCATCGTTACTATCGAAGAACCTTTCAATGTGAAAGTGAACCGTAGAGGAAGTGCTCCCTGTTGGCTGTGCACTTGATATGGGTTCTCGCAGCGAGTGAGTAAGGGCTCTCCCCGCCTTTCAGCAATGTAGTACAGCAGGCATGTGGAGCCCCTGCTCTTTAGGGACTTCCCTCTGCTAGGAATTGTGGGACGGGCGGCCAAATGCTTATTCCATAAAAAGGCCAATGTGATGCGGCTTTACAGAAACAAGTCATGTTTTCAATCCCCTGCTCCATATGACATTCGTAACTCTGATACCCATGATTCCCTGTGGATTTACCACCTGGATATGATTCTGGGTCTCGGTTTCAGAAATGTGTCACTCAAGGCATTGCCATTTTGTGTCACGCTAATAAAAGCTATGAAGTAACGAGCTAAAAAAAGCGCGATTTTTAAAAAGACCTACCTGAGAACTGGTTGTCTTTACTCTTTAGTGATTGTTCTGCTTTTGCTGGGTGTTGATGTGTGTCAAATTATGCTGGAGACTTATTTAATGAGTATCTTAGTTAGCTGCTAATTTTAGAAGCTCAGAATCATGTCTGTGACTGACAGATGAAGGACAGTGAAGCTCCACCCACTTTCCTGGTTCTCTCTGAGCCGTGACCCATTGTGGAGCTATTTCTGACATCAAGCCAGACCAGAACCTTGGCACCTGTTGCTATTTGTGTCTCTCAGTGATTGGCCATGAAAGATGGATAGAGGGAGGGAGAAAGAGGGAGGGGTTGAATATTAAAAATATTTAAATATATATGTATAAATATATGCAGCTTTTTTATTTTATAATTTGTTTTTGTCCTAATTTTATGCTCCATCTCTCGTTCTATTTTGCTCTTATCCATCTATCCATTCATTAAATCTATCCATCCACACATCCACCCATCTGTTCATCCATCTAACTTATCCGTCCATCTGTTTTTCCATCCATCCATCCATTTTTCTATCGTTCTATCTGTCTGTCGTTCTATCTATCTGTCTGTCGTTTTGTCGGTCTGTCTGTCGTTTTGTCGGTCTGTCTATCTATCATTCTATCCATCTGTCCGTCCATCCATCCACCAATCTGTCATTCTATCCATCTATCTATCGCTCTATCTGTCGTTCTATCTATCTGTCATTCTATCCATCTGTTGTTTTGCCTATCTGTCATTCTATCTGTCATTCTATCTCTCTATTGTTTTATCTGTCGTTCTATCTATCTGTTGTTCTATCTTTCTGTCGTTCTATCTGTCGTTCCATCTATCTGTCGTTCTATCTATCTGTCTGTCCATTCATTCATCCATCTATCTATCCATCTATCTATCTATCTATCCATCTATCCATCTATCCATCTATCCATCTATCCATCTATCCATCTATCCATCTATCTATCTATCTATCTATCTATCTATCTATCTATCTATCTATCTATCATTTTTATAGGTGTATTTTATAGGTATATATATATTTTTTTTATTGACTTTGGTCCAGGTTCACATATAATAATTATACATTTTGTCTACACTCAAAACATGACATTTGCTTTTTGTTCAAACTACTGATTTAAACTGAAACAACACAATTCTTGAGTTTTTTTGGGACCACTTAAGTTTTCTATGTTCAATCCACTTAAAAATGTAAACACAAATCGATTGAGTAGAACCCAGCATTCTTTTACAGTGTAACATTATTTTTCAGTACAATTTAATAACCTTGCTTTTTATGCTATATTACACATTTTGTAATCTCATGTGCATTCTTGACTGTTAATAATGCAAAATTATGCAGCATAAAAATTCCTTAAGAGCTTGTGCAGAATTTTAGGTGATATTCAGCGAAGTTTAGCTGCTGTGTAATTAAATTCACTGAATCCTCAAAGCACTGTTGTTCATCTGGAAATCCCCTGGCCCTCTGTAAAGGTTGTGTGCATCTCTCCTGAGCTGCCGGTAAATCCTGCGGGTTCAGACGGGCTCAAGGCTCGCCTCCCTAATCATGTTCACATTAATTCAATTTACCTCCCGCATCTGCCAGCAGAACATGATCAGGGCCGAAGGAGAGCCAACCTGTGAGCCGCCGCACCGTATTAGCTCATCTGTGTGATAGAAAATGAGCCGCATTTGTTGTATTCATTGCTTAGTGCTCTGTCAGAGGTCTAAACAATCACCTGCAGCGTTTCAAGAGCCTCCATCTGTGTTTATGCAATGAATCGCTGTCATAAACACCGAGCGAGCCTTCCAAGAGATTTCCTAAATAGACTATTATATAAACATTTGTAAGGTTAGCAGATGGTATTAAAGTCCCACTGAAATCAAAGCATCATTTTTTTTTCTGTCTCTGTGAGATCAACATTTACTTTGCTAGCGCACGTTGTTATTTTTTAGGTGAATGAATAATTTGTGCAAGTTTATCCATTTAAAAAAAAAAAACTATTGTTTTGGTAATCTTCAATCAAAATCTGAGCATTTACTTCTGATTTTGGAGTAGGCGATCCTTCTGATGATGTCAGTTTTAGCCACAATATTCTTAGCCACACCCCTCTTACCATTAATTTGCTACTAGCGAATGATGCGCAAAAAAGAAAGCCCCACCCCTTACTTGATATTCCGTTTCAGTTGGAAGTACATCAACATACTGAAATAAAAGTCTTTGGGCTCTATCATACATCTGACATGCAGTAAGGCACAAGACATGTATGGCATGTCATTTGTAAATACATTTAAAATACATTTGCGCCACTTTGTGGACTCATGGGTGTGCTGGTCTATAAAAGAGGTGTGTTAAGGCGCATTGTTGGCACGTTGTTATTTTGAGGAACTGAAATAGACTGCGCCATTTACCAACTAAAAGCTGCTCTAAAGTCCAGCACAGAGCGTTAGTTATGCGCCTATGCGAGTCTAACGCATACACATTCCTTAATACACACAGGATGTACAGCAATACACAAATATCTTTACATATGAAACAAAATAATGGATTAAAATGCTACAAAATTATTATTTTCTACATAAATATAAAAACCACTGCCTCCATGCCTTCTTCACCTCGGGGGGCTTTTTTCAGTTTATTCATGACAATTTGCATTTGTATAATGTTGTTATCATTAGCAGTATTATTTATTATATGCATATTTATATTTGTTTTATTAAAAACTAGTTTAGATTTGTCCACCTGTCAGGTTTTGGATGCCTATGCATCACCATATGGGGCATAAGAATAGGACGCGTGTTTGGACTTAACTCAGGTTTTTGACCACATGGATGTCTTCAGTGGAGCACGTAGAATACCGTTTCCTTATCCATGCAAGTAAAGGAGTAAAGTAAAGAGAAAGTAAAAAGGCCGAATTGAGGCGGTTCGTTCTTTATCGTTCATTTTGTAATCCATTCAGATGATCTCCGGGTCTGACAGGAGCACTTTTAGCTTAGCTTAGCATAGATCATTGAATCAGATTAGACCATTATCATCTCACTCAAAAATGACCAAAAGGCTTAGATCATTTTTCTATTTAAAGGTTGACTGTTCCAGTAACCCAAGAAAATGAAAAGTTGCTATTTTCTAGGTCGTAGTTACATCATTAAGATGCTGCGTAATATCATTGCCCCTGCTGCATGTTGCTACATTAAGTTCCTTTATTATTACAAATACTTTATTATTACACATACTTTATAATTAAAGTATAGTTCCTAGACATATCGGCCTAGAAAACAACAACTTTTCATTTTCTGTCAGACTTGGGTAACTAGAATAGTCAAGCTTTAAATAGAAAAGTTATCGAAATTCATTGGTCAGTTTTGAGCGAGATGCTAATGGTCTAATCCGATTCAATAATCTATGCTAAGCTAAGCTAAAAGTACTCTCACCAGACAAAGATCGGCTGAATGAAGTCAAAAATGGTCAACTGTTTAACTCGGGGGAGTTGTAAAATGAGCCTATTTCCACAAATAAGTGGTGTTCCTTTAACTGTTACACACAATTATGATTATCTATATAGTGAGTGGCACATATATATATATGAATAGGTTATTTCCATTGCATCTAAAGGGAAATAACCGAACATAAACATAGGAAGCTGAGAAAAATGCTCACAATAGAAGAAAATTTCAGAGGTTTCTGCATCTGAGCTCTTCTAATATGCTTTCCATTGTGGTGAATGAAGTTTCTCATGAATGACATACAAACATATAGTCCACACACACATGTATTTTAAAGCAGAAAGAAACAGACAGGCTCAGCATTGTCGAAATAGACTGTGGCTGTATCCGAAATCGCCACTATATTGCACTCTTTGAGAGAGCAGCCATTTGTAGTGGTGCCCAAAATGTTAGTGGATTCAATAATAAGGCTAACATCGGACAAAGCTGCACATTTCAAGGCACTTCAGGGGGTCTTTAGACCACGTTTCCTCCATGCATTTGCCCAGTAAGCGTCCGGTGGCATTCCAGCAGGATGAGCTCCGGCAGCAGCTGTGTTTTTTCCAAAGCCTCTGTTGCTAGGCGACAGGCTCGTTGAATGTCCAGGACAGATGCTGCTTTCTGGCTCGTTTGTCCTTCCAGCGGGAGCAGGGTTAAAATTCAAGTTAACCCACATAGACGGACAGTGTGCCTGACTGTGTTTGTAGTGGTGTTGATGTTGTATTAGTGATAGAGAAAGCTGTGTCTGCTCATTTAATTTGTAGAGACAGTCTGGGGAGATTTTTAATGCTATGAGTTCTGTGGTTTTGAATTTGGTATGTATGGGGGTTAATTTGCATCACGAGGCCAGTAAAATGCTTCCATATTGTTGATCAATCAATCAGTTATTAATCAGGGGTCGCCACAGCGGAATGAACCGCCAACTTATCCAGCATATGTTTTACAAAGCGGATGCCCTTCATGCTGCAACCCATCATTGGGAAACACCCATAAACACTCATTCACAGTCATACACTACGGACAATTTAGTTTATTCAATTCACCTATAGCGCATGTCTTTAAACTGTGGGGGAAACCAGAGCACCTGGAGGAAACCCACGCCAACATGGGGAGAACATGCAAACTCCACACAGAAATGCCAACTGACCCAGCCGGCACTCGAACCAGCGACCTTCATGCTGTGAGAAGACAGTGTTAACCACTGAGCCACCGTGTCGCCCATAAATCAAATCAATGTTTAAAATAGACTTCAAGAAACTTTAATAAGTAAATATTTTGATATTATATAATTGTAAAATATGCACGTTAGGAAATATGAACCATACAGCCATCAAACTTGCTATATATTTATTTATTCACACGGATCACACTGTTTTTACATAATTAATCTGCCCTTGGCAAAACTTTACAGTATACAATTAGTATCTTTTGCTGCCTATATATTTAATGCCTCCTAATGCTTGAATATGTTGATGCATAACCTATCTGAGTTATTATCAGATAAAATTTATTACAATTAACCAGTTTTTACTATTTAGTTTTTGCTTCCTAAAAGTAAACCATATAATTGGTTTTCAGTATTATGATGCTGTTTTTTTAATTATTGAAATCAACACCTGCATTTTACATGCATAATGTATTTATTTACATTTTTATTTTTTTTTATAGGTCATTAACCTTGTCTAATATATACAGCCAGCAACTTTTGGCGGTTCATTCCGCTGTGGCGACCCCTGAAGAATAAAGGGGCTAAGCCGAAGGAAAATGAATGAATGAAGTTAATATATATAGCCTATTTGAGTCTGTATTAGTTATTAGCCAGAGGAGAAATGGTCTTGCCCAACTGGAAGTGGGTTTTTTTTTCTTTCGTCAATTGTTGGTTTTGTTCCATTGTCGCCACTTGCTTGCTTGGCTGTAGGACTTGTGGAGCTGTGTATCGATGGATTTGCTCTTCAGTGTTTGGACTTTCAGTAGTGAAAATTAAACCACACTGAACTGAACTAAACTGAACTTTAATTCTGAAAACTGGACTGACAGTTTCAATTTACTAGAACTTCTATGTTAAGCTGCTTAGACACAATCTACATTGTAAAAGCGCTATAGAAATAAAGATGAATTGAGTTGAATTACCCAACAGAGGCCTTTTCTTCTTCAGCACATTAGCAGTTATTAGCGGGATCCCCACATTGTTCACAGTTCACCCATTTAAACTGCACACCTCGCCGCTAACCTTTGGCTGTTTTAGCGCCATGCTGAGCTCAACATTACAGCGCTGTATTTTTAGCAGCTTGACTTGGCTGCCATCGGCTGAGCACTCGTACGCTTTAACCGAGAGCACCATCTGCTCCTCGCTCCTCTCCAGTGCTGGAGATCAACAATATGGCCTTTCCTCAACAGGCTGGAGGAAAAAAAAAAATGTGTGAAGCGCTTCGCTGGAGAATCTGACCGCGGCGAGTCACTGCAAAGTCTACAAAAAGCTGGAATATATATATTTAAATAATATATAACACAAGAGCTGCTTGGAAAAATGTGAAGCAACATTGTTGTGTTGGACGTCTTGTTGGAAAATTCTGCTCATGACAGCATTGGATACTTGCTTGAATAGATTTAATGAATAAATAAATGGATAGATCGTTGGATAAATTGATGGAAAAATGGTTTGATGGGTAAGATAGATGGATGGGCAGATGAATATAGATAGATAGATGTATAGATGGATAGATGGATGAGCGGATGGATGGATGGTGAAACAGATGGAAAGAAATAGAGGGATGAAAAGACAGATTTGTAGATAGATGGATAAGCAGATAGACAGATTTAAAGAATGGATACATTTAAAAATTGTTGGATAAATGGATAAAAAAACAGATGGATGGATGGATGGATGGATGGATGGATGGATGAAAAGACAAACAGATGGATGAATA
>CAIGQW010055694.1:523292-552240 GCA_903798125.1 Danio choprae | reverse complement strand
TGACCATTTTCCATTTTTGCTGTGGTAAATGTTGCTTTTTAAATAAAGGGTCCAAATGGTTCCATAGAAGAGCCACTTTGGTTCCAAAAGAACAAGCAAAAAGAACCAATGGTTTTCGGAAGAGCCGTTTCCACTCTTTAGACGCTTTTGTGCAATGCAAGCATTTTATAGATGCTAAAGGTTCTTCATGGAACCACTGATTCCGATAAATGCCCATTATTTTTATGAGTAAGGAATCACACGCTGGGTCTGAAGGTTTGATGGTGGCTGTCAGATTTAGATTTTATTATGTGTGGGCACTGCTGTAAAGCTGGAGGGCCTTGAGTGATTGTTGTTTGCGTTGTTCCGGAGTTCTTGATAGAAATCAATTAAACAGAAATTAGTTTCTCGTCATGAAGATTACTTATTCTGTCCTCAGGCTTGACATCACAAATGATGCTTTAGCTTTGCTTTCAAATGTGCATTCATGACATCTTTTCATTCATTTTTCATTCAGATTTTCATTCATTTTCAGTGTTCATTTACACTGTGAAAAATGCATGGTTCCACATAATTCATTGTTGTCCCAACACAAATTCATTAAGTTCATTCATTCATTCATTTCATTTTCGGCTTAGTCCCTTTATTAATCTGGGGTCACCACAGCGGAATGAACCGCCATCCATTAAGTTAACACAACTAATTTAAGAAGATTAAACATGAAACAATTAAGTCAGAATTAAAGCAGAATTGTGTTGTTTCAGCTTGTTTTAAGCAGTAGTTTGAACAAGCAGCTAAAAAAATATTGTTTTACGAAAGCTTGGGGAAAAAAGTTCCTGATCATCCCCTTAACTCAATCAAATTATTCATTCATTCATTCAATCATTTTCTTTTCGGCTTAGTCCCTTTATTAATCTGGGGTCGCCACAGCGGAATGAACCGCCATCCATTAAGTTAACACAACTAATTTAAGAAGATTAAACATGAAACGATTTAGTCAGAATTAAAGCAGAATTGTGTTGTTTCAGCTTGTTTTAAGCCGTAGTTTGAACAAGCAGCAAAAAAAATATTGTTTTACGAAAGCTTGGGAAAAAAGTTCCTGATCATCTCCTTAACTCAATCAAATTAATGAAATGAAAATGTGTTTATTTATTTGTACAATTGAGGTACAAATATTGGATGTTGTGCACATGCAAGATTAAACCTAAAAGAAGGAAGAGGAGATGAGCAAGATGTGTTTGTTGTATAATTTGATTAATAACCACTAGGAAGATTTTGATTGAAGATACAGGGATTTGCCGTGAGTTCAGACAATGTACAGTTTGTACTCATACATTTACAAGGATTCAGAGATTTATTTCGGTTGACTTGCAGTTATGCTGGTGCTGACGCTGAACAATGCTGCATGGCGCATTCATCACTCTTAACGCTTGCCGTTTTCTGCTGCGCACGGTGCACACTCACTTTTCCATGAATTTGCACCCCAGTGTGATGGTGGTCATTTACTGTTACAGTTGTTGGAAAAAATACAAAGGTCAAGTAAATGTTTAAACATGTATCCAAATTAACCAGCAACACACAAAAAACGGTTTTGCAGCATAATTTGACAAATGAAAACCAGATCTTTTGTAAAGATAATGATCAGTTAATTGCTGGTTATGAAATCTCATTATACATTCTTTAAAATAAAGGTTCCAAAAGAGGATGTTTGCATCAATGCCATATAGAACCACTATTTTAGATTCTCCATTGAACCTTTCAGTGAAAAGTTCTTGAAATAGCATGTGTGCGAAGTTTAGCAAAAATCCAGAGACCCTTTTTTCCTGGATGATGCTGAATGTTATTCGTTGAACCATTGATGGCAATAAAGAACCTTTATTTTTAAAGGAACACTCCACTTTTTTGGGGAAATAAGTTCATTTACAACTCTTAACTAGAGTTAAACAGTTGAGTTTTACCATTTTGAATCCATTCAGCCGGTCTACAGGTTTGGCAAGAGCACTTTTAGCTTAACTTAGAATAAATAATTGAATCAGATTAGACCACAGGTGTCAATTCCAGTTCCTGGAGGGCCGCAGCCCTGCAGAGTTTAGTTCCAACCCTGCTCCAACACACTTACTTGTAGGTTTCAAACACACCTGAAGGACTCAATTAGTTTGATCAGGTGTGTTGATTTAGAGTTGGAACTAAACTATGCAGAGCTGCGGCCCTCCAGGAACTGGAATTGACACCTGTGGATTAGACCATTAGCATCTTGCTCAAAGAGAAAATAATAGAAAAGAGTTTTCCTTTCCTATTGTTTTGTAGTTGCATCATTTACTAAAGTCAGCAGAAAATGAAAAGTTGCAATTTTCTAAGTCGATATGTCTAGGAACTATACTCTCATTTTGGCGTAATAATCAAGGAACTTTGCTGCTGTACCATGGCAGTGATATTACGCATCTAATTTCCGTTAATATAACCAAAGTGACTACCTGCTTGCAAAGGGAGTGTTTCTTCAGACCATGGAGACATTTGTGAGAGACAATTCAAAATCTGCTAACTTCCATGTATTCCAGTTCAAATAGATATGGTTCAGGATCTGCACCAAAGTAAATAGATAAGGCGCTGCATATTTTACTGCGCCTGCTGCACCCATGGTACAGCAGCAAAGTTCCCTGATTATTACGCCAGAATGAGAGTATAGTTTCTCGACATATAAACCTAAAATAGCAACTGTTTATAATTATCGAAACTCTGTGTTCATTTTTGAGTGAGATGCTAATGGTCTAATCCGATTCAATGATCTATGCTAAGCTAAGCTAAAAGTGCTCCTGCCAGACCCAGAGATTGGTTGAATATATTCAAACTTCAAAGATGATGAAACTAATCTGTTCAACTCTAGAGGAGCTGTAAAATGAGCAAAAAGAGTGGAGTGTCCTTTAAGAATGTGTGCATATTGTGATTTCTGTTTGCTTTTAGGAGAGAAAAAATAGTATGATTTAACGTGTGGTTCATACTTCTGCTCTGACATTATTTACAGTTATTTATTCTAAACTCCACTGTTCCTCAACTCTCTCTAAAACAGATGGAGAAATCACCTCCAAACCTATGGTGCTGTTCCTCGGGCCGTGGAGTGTGGGCAAGTCCTCCATGATCAACTACCTGTTGGGTCTGCTGGACACCCCTTACCAGCTGTACACAGGTAAACTGCTGCATGCGCTATTTGCCGAGTGGTTTTCAGAATTAAAACCTCATGTTCGATCATGACATTACGTGTAAATACAGGTGCTGAGCCAACTACCTCAGAGTTTACCGTCATCATGCACGGCGAGAAGATCCGCACGGTGGAGGGTATCGTAATGGCCGCCGACAGCTCTCGCTCCTTCTCCCCGTTGGAGAAGTTTGGCCAGAACTTTTTGGAGAAGCTGGTTGGCATTGAGATGCCCCACTCTCTCCTGGAGAGGGTCACTTTTGTAGACACACCTGGAATCATTGAGAACCGCAAACAGCAGGAGAGAGGTACAGGGTCTTCTCTACATTCTCTAGGGGTGTCAAAATGAATCGTTTCTACGGTGCATCATAATGCAGACAAGGACAATACCGTACTGGTTTAGTAACAGAAAGACCTACATATATAAAATGGTATAAGAAAAGTTTTAATTAACATATTTAAGAGGTCATAAGTTTAAGTATATATCTAGACTTATCTCATCAGCCTGTAGCTCAAGACTGTTGAAGCTAAGTAGGGTTTTACCAGGTCAGTACCTGGATATGAGACCTCCTGCGAAAAATAAGTTGCTGCCGGAAGTGAGGTTAGAGATGTCCTCTGGGGGGGGGGGCTTATCCTAGGGTATATGTGGGTCCTAATGCACCAGTATAGTGAGAGGGACACAGTACTGTAACACCTTGTTTTGACACAACAAGATTCCAGTGACAAACAATTTGTCTGTCTGCATTAGGCAAACATTTAACACAAAGACATTCAGGAATGCAAAATTGTTCACTGCACTCCCAACTACAAGTTTGTTATCTAATCAATGAATTAAACCTCTTAATAATGTCAATAAGTCAACTCTCAGGGATGTTGTTGGCTTGCACAGTTCCAACGTTCATGTTTAAACTATATGTCTGCTAGGCTAGTTATTTTATTTTCAAGATCTGAGGTAAACTCTCTGCTGGTGCTTTCAGAATGGCTATGAATGTCACTTAAAATGATATTATAGTGGTAACTTATAGTGGTAACATTTAACACTGAATCAAGCACATAATCAGCATCTGGGGTGAGTGTTGTCATATACTTTATGCTGTTGTTCAGCTGCGACATCGCAGAAGTAAAAACCATTCCTAATTTAGAAACTTTGTAGCTGATTAGGACAAAAGCTTCTTTTAACATCACATCGTCACATGTAGTAAGGGCATTTTGTGAGCAGCACAATCCTTTAACCAATGTCCTGACTCTCTGTGGCCATTAAATATCGGCAAGTATTCTGCCCAAATTCCAATACTATATTTAATGCATCACCACTAAATTTACCCTAAATTTGCAGTTGTCTTAAAAGCCTTACGTTTGCTTTTAAAACCATGCATATATCTGTATCTACCTTTTAAATCTACAATTTCTTTTTAATAATTATTCTTTCCCCCTCACTTCAAGGTTACCCATTCAACGACGTGTGCCAGTGGTTTATTGATCGCGCAGACCTCATTTTTGTGGTTTTTGATCCTACTAAGCTGGATGTCGGACTTGAGTTGGAGATGCTCTTCCGGCAACTGAAAGGTCGGGAGTCTCAAATCCGCATCATCCTCAATAAAGCTGACAGTTTGGCGACCCAGGACCTCATGCGGGTCTACGGCGCTCTCTTTTGGAGTCTGGCGCCCCTCATTAATGTGACCGAGCCCCCGCGCGTCTACGTTAGCTCGTTCTGGCCCTACGACTACGCCCCGGACACCAGCCGCGAGCTCTTCAAACGCGAGGAAATCTCCCTACTGGAAGACCTGAACCAGGTCATTGAGAATCGTCTCGAAAACAAAATCGCCTTCATCCGCCAGCATGGCATCCGCGTTCGTATTCACGCCCTGTTAGTGGACCGCTACGTGCAAACATTCAAGGAGAAGATGAGCTTCTTTAGCGACCCCGAACTGGTTTTCAAGGAGATTGTGGACGATCCTGACAAGTTCTACATTTTTAAGTCCATCCTAGCCAAAACTAACGTGAGCAAGTTTGACCTGCCCAATCGAGACGCGTACCGGGATTTCTTTGGGATCAACCCTATTAGCAGCTTCAAGCAGCTGTCCGCCCAGTGCTCCTACATTGGCGGTTGCCTGCTGGAGAAGATCGAGCGCGCAATCACCCATGAACTGCCCTCCCTGCTCGGCAGCATCAATTCTGGCAAGAACCCGGCCCTCTCCTCCTGTGAGGCCACCGGCTGCGGTGAAAAGCCCAAAAACCGCTATCGGCGAAACTGAAAGAAGAAAACCAGGCGGGAGGAGGAGAGAAAAGGAAGGAGCGAACAAACCGAGGAGGAGCAGTAGAGCTAATCCTGTTCCTGCCGCGGGTCCGTTTCGAGTCAATGGAGACGGGACTTTTTTTTTTTTTTTTTTTTTCTTCCTGCGTGATGAGGTTGTGTGTGGGGATGTTTGGGGGAGGGGGGACTCTGGGATTGGGTTGGTGGGAGGTTGTTGAGGTGGTGTTTCTTGTGAATGTGAGGAGAGAGCGGCAAAATAACTCTCCTCTGTTTCCGCAATACTTTTATAAACAGCAGTTTTTGGAGGGAAAATGTGTACGCATGACAAAAACAAAGAGAAAATGGCTGACACACTTTTAAAAACATGTAAAAAATAGCAAAAATAAAATATCCTCGGACTGAAAATGGATATCAGAAAGTTGTGATGTTTAAAACAAGAGTTTTTACTCAATCCTGCATTGTCTACTGAGTTGATTTGCTCAAGTTTGTAGGAGCGATTGGCCTCCAGATAGACTGAAATATCGATAAGCTACTAGCATTTTTACACTGCATGCAATGATCAAATGGGTTTGGTTTCTCTGACATTTCCACTTTGTATACCACAGTACACTGAAAAATAAATAGCTTTTCTGACATAGAGGTTTTGTCTTGTTTCAGGTCCAAAAATCCAAAAAATCTTAAATCAAGTGAAATAATCTTGTTTCCATTTTGAAGCATGATTATTTTGCTTACCCCATTGGCAGGTTATTTTACTTGTTTTAGGTAAAACCTCACTTAATTTTGACTTCTTATTTCTGAAAACATTACTTTTCTAGAAAATGTCTCAGGTGGCACGGTGGCTCAGTGGTTAGCACTGTCCCCTCACAGCAGGAAGGTCGCTGGTTCGAGTCTCGGCTGGGTCAGTTGGCGTTTCTGTGTGGAGTTTGCATGTTCTCCCCGTGTTGGCGTGGGTTTCCTCCGGGTGCTCCAGTTTCCCCCACAGTCCAAAGACATGCACTATAGGTGAATTGGATGATGGCGGTTCATTCCGCTGTGGCGACCTCTGGTAAATAAAGGAATAAGCCGAAGGAAAATGAATGAATGAATAGAAAATGCCTCTTGATTTAAGAACTTTTAGCTCTTTGGACTAAAAACAAGACAAACCTCTAAGTAAGAGAAGCATGTTTTTGCTGTGTAAAACAGATCTGTTTGAAATTCCACAGATAATAGCCAGGTCTTATAATAATGGTTGGGGTTTTGTGTGGAAACTTTCACATTATTCTGGATTTCTAGACAGATGTTACCTCAGAAAGCTGCATTTTTCTAAGCTTTACGCTTATCCGAGTGCTAGTTCTGATGTATGGTGGTCGGCAGTAAAAATAGTGCTAACACTGCAGTTCTGTGGGAGAGATAAAGCTGCAATAAAGTGTTATTAACCAAGCTGTCTGTTTTTTTGGAGTTGGGTCGCGGCGGTTAATAGACTTGGATCTCTTCTGAAAGACCCGACTGGTCTTTGTTAAATATCAAGGTCACTTTTTGTTCCCACCTCCAAAAATAGACACCAGATGAACCGAGGAGACACTGTCGGATTTAGACTTTAAGCGCAGGTAAGTGCTGAAAAATCCTTGAGTCGGCTGTATTTGTAACAAGAGTTTTCTGAGACAGAGTTGTCTTCATAAATTCAACAAACTCAAACATATAATGCTCAATGCCTGAGTGTGAGTTTGCTATTCTGACAGGATGTTTGTTTGCCTGCTTACACCTGATATTGAGTGTGGTTTATTTCTAAACTAATTTCGAGAGGATCACGTGCTTAGGATTGAACACGGCTGGTACCGCATCAGCTCCGTATATTGCACCAATCAGACGAATACTGACACACTATAAATAACCAGAGTTTTCCACTCCAGTCATCTTCGTCTTGAAGAATCCTCCCTTCCACCCCTACGCCTTCCCTTCTCCTGATCGGGTGGCACGGTGGCCCAGTGGTTAGCCCTGTTGCCTCACAGCAAGAACACACTGGTCTTGCCTCCCACCAGGCCGGTCGGCGTCTCTGTGCGGAGTTTGCATGTTCTCCCTGTGCTCGCGTGGGTTTTCCTGGGTTTCCCGGTTTCCTCCCACCGTCCAAAGACATACACCATAAGTAAATTGACTACTTCAAAGTAGCATTTTAAGACAACTCTTAGCCAGCTATATCTCAGCATGTTCACAAGCAGGGGAGTTCTCCAGACCTACCTGAGCTCAAACTCCCCTCTCACCCTTCAAACGGGAGGGGGCCCCAGGCTCGAGGATATTCTGAGCTCAGGGCTCTCTCCCGGGACAGCATGCTAAATACGCTTTATTATCAATCATCAGCTAAGTGTGAACTCTTGAAGTTATATTTTGGTTGATCGGATGACGAAGACAATCATTCCTGTTTACATATGGTGCAGTTTACATCTTTTTGGACCACTTTCCTGATTTCTTAGTAGGGAGCATCTACGGATGTTTATGTGAAGGCTTATTCAGATTTTTCAATCGCATTTGCACATGAACGGAAATATGAAACAATGGAAATTTGGCTTATAAAATTGTATTGAAATGAATGTAAATAAAAATCTTGCAAAAAACCCCCCAAAAACATGACCATACCTTGAATATTAAAGGCGCAGTATGTAATCTCTATTCACAACAAACAACGTTATAATGCTGCTCTGTGCAGTATAATAAAACTCACATATTTAAAGTGTATTTAGTGTTTTCCATAAAACCAAACCTGTCGATTTGTCCTACCTTGTCAGATTGTCCTACCTCCTATTCAAAAAGTACACTGTAAAAAATGATCTCTGGCCACAGTAAATATGGCTCATTAAAATAAACAGATTTCACTTAAAAAGTTTAGTTTTGCACATTCCTTAATTTTAAACTGCAATTGTTACATAAAATATTGATTTCACTGTTTACTTTAATTAATAAAGAAAAACAACTAGCAATTTTTTAGTAAAGTTAGCAATAATTTGAGGTTTAGTCAATTGAACCCAATATTTTAGGAGCCATCAGATTACCACGTGACGCTGTACCACGTGAACTGACAGCGCGCAATTTGAGGTGTCCATTTTTGAAAATCAGATCGGGAGAAATGGAGAATGCTCTTCATCTTTTGGTAAGTAATTACAAATGTTAACTTATATGATATTTCCTTTATGCCATCTTCTAAATAATGCATGTTGTTTAACGTAAATGTTTAGATGGCAATATACAGTATAACGAATGGACGCTTTTAATAAATTTGCATGCTCACCAGACTCAACACAGTGTTCACACTGATTTTAACGTGCATTTGAAATTTACGTTCCTTTCATAAGATAAATGTTAATTAAAAATGGTGATTTGACCGATTTTATTTGTCTTTTCGAAAACATGCTATGACTTTTAGCGATAGGCGATATCTTAGTTTTACTAGTATTATTGCAAATAATAATACCAGTAAAACTATCTCCACGACAAGTTTCCCCGCTATTATAACGACAAAGCCTGTGCAACCAATTCGTAGCGGCTATGCAGCAAACGAGAAGAGCCGAATCTTCAGCTGCGGTGAGTGTAAATTGGGCTCAAATAGAAGGTCCAGTATGACATATGAAGCGAGAGCCGAGCCAAAAGATCCTTGAAAATAAGCCGAAGTTCCCATTGCTATTGCGTTGTAATGCTGTATTATTGTCATCACGAAGGTTTTTATAGACTCGGCCGTTTCAGACTTTTTATTTTTTATTAACGTGCTAATAAAAACCTTTTATGCGCGCACTCACAGAAAACCTGTAACATCGCGAATACTGAACTTGAATGTTTCGCACTGCTTATGAACTGTCGAAAGGTAAACATTAGTCGTTGTGTATCAGTAGCTATCTTAAATCCATTTATTATGGGCCTTCGTGACCTAACGTTAAAGTATACTAACGTAATACTGCTAACATTAATCAAACAACACGACAGAAAACTAGTCACTGCTATTGACTGAATAACTGTAGGCCTATAATTTCAGTTAGAGTCCATAATTAAATTCAAAATAAATTTTTTTAGTTATGCCTCTAACACATTACAAATAATGATGTATGTATACATTAACTACATTTATCAATAACTGGCATGTATTATTTGATGATTCATTAACAAAATGAATATCAATTATTATATCATGTGAATATCATGTAACTTTAATCTGTCTCTCATTTTTATTTGATAGTCATTTTGTGAGTGAAACAACATAACCGTGGATCATCTGACTTCGGTAGAGTCAAGGTAAGAGCTGTTACAATAATTTTTCAAGATTATGAAGAGATCTCTGTGTGCATATATTGAATATGTGTGAATCTGTCTGTTACACAAATATTTAAATTAGTTGATGACACTCAGTGGGATATAAACCAACATTTTTGTTGTTTTTGTTTTGTTTTCTTTTTTTTGTGTTAAATTAAGTGGCGATGCAAATTGGCAAAGAAAATCCAAGAAAAGGAGACCTCTTAAAACATTACTCTGACTCTTTGGCCAGACACTTTTCATAGCCATGTTGTGATTGTCATTCCAGATTCCAGATCTTCATTTAAGGAAATAGTGGAGCACAGCTCACCCATCAACCTGCTGATGCAAAGATGGCCTGCACATTTTCATTTAATTCGGGTATTTTATCTGGAATTTTGTCAAAAGTACTGACATCAGATCTGAAATGTAAAAAATGCGATGATACCAGCATTTACCGCTAGCATTTTGAGCAGATTATTAATGACCTTCGATTAGCTATTGTGTTCACACACTCAACAGATATTTTTGTGATTGATCATCAATCAATCTAAAATGATCACTGCATCATACTCCTCACCATGCTCTTACACTGATCCACACAGGAGTGTTTGAAGCCAGGTCTGTCAGCTGATCTATTATATATCTGCTCCTGTTTGTATCTGTTTAGGTGCTTTTTACTGAGCTTTAAACGATTATCATTGTGGCCAAACACTGTTGAGCATGTGAACACAATGATTGATCAGATTCTAATTAAAATGCTTGTGGGAAATGCTGGTATACTCACATTGTAAAAATTTCTGTACCATCTGACTTTTGAAAACTTAAAAGATTTATTGTATTGTTTTTTTTATTTAATTAAAAATGAAAGTATACAATTAGTTGATTTTTCTTTTTTTGAAGATCAAAGAAGAATTCAAAAGATTGACGGCTGCTGATGTGGAGTCTACATTCATTGAGAATTTGGACTATTACACAGAACAGCTCTTCATGTATTTCACAATAAGGGAGGAAGTGCAGGATGCAAAATCTGTGATGGGATGAAATTGCTGGATCAGGTATTGTTTACTGAAAATCCTGCTTGCCTGTTTTAGCATTTAAATCTTAGATGTTCACTGTGATTAATATGCAATGCGTTTTAAAATATTAAAATTTAGTTATTTTTTTTCTATTTGCACTCACAGTGTGGACATTCGCTGGGAGGTGGTGATGTGCTGTCTAATTTTGTACCTGTCTGAGAACCTCAAGAAGCTGATTGCACATTACTTGGTTAGTGAATGTTAGTGAACTTTTTTTTTTTTTTTTTTCCTTCAGTAGAACAGTAAAGAATATTTGAAACTGAATCACCTGTGGTCTTTCATGAAATGAAAGTTAGTAAACAAAGACCACAGTTGAAGTTATTGTCTTTACTGTACTACTGATGAAAAGTTCTGACTTTCATGTTCTGATTGTCCTTTAGGTTTCTTACTTTTTCCCCCATTTTTTACTTGGCTGTGCCTTTTTAATTTTTAATAAAATGATAATATACATTTTGTTTTATTGATTTGTTTCAGGACACTTGTGGGGAAACGGACCAGCAGGACAATGGAGAGCACATACTGAAAATTGTGACCAGAGGGGGATCTCCAGATTGGACTTCTTTAGAGGCAGGAATCGGCTTAGAAGGTGTTTAACTTCTGGGAGGATTGTCCAATGTTGCAAATGCATATGTTGCCCTTCTTGGCCTTATGTACAGTATGCCGTAAATCTGAGCTACCCCAAGCCACTGAGGTATACTTTTTACTTTTTTCAGAAAATCCTGCTTGAACTAGACAGTGCAAAACTGTCTCCCAAGATTCTAACTTTGAAGAACAAGATGCTGTGTTAAATATGTTATTATATTGATATTTGCTGTTCAGTAATGTATATTATCTTTTTATATGATCTTTTTTGTTTTCTTTTTTGGTGCCCATTGAATGTTTGACAAGCACACCTTTGAACACTACTTTTAAACATACTCTTGAAACACAGTTTTTGAACAATTGTTTCCTTTAAAGCAGTATGTTTTTTTAACATTTTTGCAATTTTTTGAACAGCTAAAAATGTTTTAAGGAATGTTTTAAGATGCATTTGTCTAATAAAGAAGTATTTTACTTTAATACTCCCCTGTTATCTGTTGTTTCTTCTACCCTTTGTAATGTATAGCTAATTGTAAGTTAACTGATAAGTGACTTGGTATTTTAAAGTTGAAGAACTAAACATTTTTAATTAAAATGAGCTTAAGATTTTATAATTGGGTAAACAGAGCTTTAATGGTAGAAATAACTTAAATTTGTAAACAAAAACTGCTTAAAATATCATGTTACACTAACCAATAAATTTGAGCAAAACCATTTGCTAAGATACTCAAAAAATTAAGCATCACCAACTTAAGATTTTTAGGTAATATTGCTTTAAATTTTATGTGAAAATTGCTTAAAAAGAGGGATGCAAAAATGATGCACTATATTCTTAAGTAAATCTAGCATATTATTTTTTTCAGTGTAGGTAGCACATTTTGATGACGCAATATGCTGCCCATCTGATTTTGCTGCCAGTGTAAATTTTAATGTGGAGTGATATGATATGAAGCTGTAATATCGCCCTAACCTACCTAACCCCAACCTCAGAACCAATCAAATACAGTGTTGGTAGCATAAAATAAGATGGGTATAAAATGGCCAGGACACCTGTTATTGAGGGTCTGTGATGTCATGGCCACAAAGTACGCTGTGTCACTAGCTAAAATTGCTTATTTCTCTGGTTTTGAACATTCTTTGAAAACATTTGGTATAATGTAAGTGCATAAGTCAGCAAAATATATGAGTTATAGTGGTTTTTGGATATTTAAACGAAAAATAAAACTCATATTGTGCTTTTAAACTCGTTTGTAACATCCTGATAAGCAGATAGCACATATAGCAGATTGCAAACCCTTTGATGGTGTAAGTATTTTTGAAATATTACCACACTAATAAAATAAAAACGAGTCTTCTCAACACTTTAAATTAGTGTCCACATCTACGTGGGAAGCTGCTGTGGCGGTATTCGTCCACTAGAGTGAGCACAATGTGGAGAGGCGTTTTATCACATCGATCGTCGCGAGGACAAAAGCTAAAAACAACTCTACATAATCTTGAGGTGAGGAAGATTTCGGTACAGATAGTTTTTTTAAACAACATATCTATAATAAAAAGTGAATATGGGATACAAATCAAGCATTAGGCAACACAATACCATGAAACAGTGGACGTAAACACATCCAACAGCTTAGATGGTCATCGTTTTGCTAGCGTTATGTAGCGTTGCTGTTTAAGTATCTCTTTTGACATATTTCTTTGGTTAAATTGTATTTTTGACACAATTCTAAGCAAATGTTGTGTTTTATTGGTAACCCAAAAGGTCAACCGAGTGGTTACAATGCCTGCTAAAGTGGAATAAAGTGGTTTTTAATAGGAAAAAACCTGAATAATTAGCATATCGAGGTCTGACTAACTAGGACGCAGATGCGATCAAGATTGGTGTTAAACTCGGCAGGAAAGTGTATTGCAAGGCAGCTGTTTTGCCAACATTTAAAGGGATAGTTCACCCTAAAATAAAAATTACCTCATTATTTACTCTCCCTCATGTGGTTTTAACTTCTGTGAGTATCTTTCTTCTGTTGAACACAAAAATAGATATATTGAAGAATGCTGGTAGCTGGAACGCATTGACTTCCATGGTATTTTTTTTCCTACTATGGCTGTCAGGTACCAGCATTCTTCAAAATATCCTCTTTTGTGTTCAAAAGAAGAAAGAAACAAGTAGAGGGCGAGTAAATGATGACAGAGTTTTCATCTTTGGATGGACTTTCCCCTTAAACATATATAGAATAAATTTTTGTTTTTTTATGTAATGAAAAGCTCAATTAAATGATGATGTCATGAATATGCTATTAAGTGCACGAAATCGTCAAGATTTAGCAACTGTTCAAGCGCGATTGAAGTACTCTCATTAAGTCCATTGTTGTAGGAAATGCAGCTTTTATAACACGTTCTCCATTTTACCCTCATTATATCCTCATTTTAAATGATTACCTCCCAAGATATGTCCATGGGATCCTTGCAGAGAGCATCTTGAAAGACCAAGACTCCGGGTGCTTCGGTTTCCTCCACACGTCCAAAGACGGGTGAATTGGGTAAGCTAAATTGTCCGTAGTGTGAATGTGTGTGTGGGTGTTTCCCAGTGATGGGTTGCAGCTGGAAGGGCATCCGCTGCATAAAAAAATGGGCTGAATAAGTTGGCGGTTCATTCTGCTGTGGCGACCCCTGAATAATAAAGGGACTAATCCGAAAAGAAAATGAATGAATGAGTGTATTTTGTGATTCACAAGTGTTTTCCGTGTATTTACGGTTCTCGTATGGTTCAAAAACACTACTATAAGTTACTATAGTATTTATTTTTATTTTTTGATGTGAGTAAAGTGTAGCAAAACTGTTAATCAAGCTATATGCCGATGCTTTTCTGTGTTCATTTTAAAGTCCGCATGAATCGGAAGCTTCAAGCATTTTTTTTGTTTGTATTTTGAAGCAGTTCCTAGAGAAACTAAATATTAAATGAGGAAAAAGTGGGCGGGGCTTGTTTTCCACTGCGAGCTGATTGGATGTACTAAGGTAGACATTTCATTCAGAAAAATCAAGGGTTTCGGGAGAGTTATTACAACCTAACAGACTCCTCCTCCTCTCCATTTCTGTTTGTTGTCAAAATTGCCAGCTGGAGGGGCGTGGTTAAGTATGTTAGCCACGCCCAATACCTCAGACTGACGTAATCTGAGAATTTAACTAAAAACAAACAGGAAGTGCATTTTCAGATTTCAATTGAAGATTACAAGGGCAAACTATTTGTTTTTTCTCTTAATGACATGCACAGATGTATTGTTCACCACAAAACTAGCAATATGAGCTAACAAAATCGCTATGGTTAGTTTTGATTTCATGTGTGCTTTAATGAACTGATTGCAAATCAAATAAAATGTCCTCGTTGTGTTTCCGGATCAGTGTTTACTACGTTAAACACAAGATGTAACAGCTCGAGTAGTAACCAATGTGCAATATGACTGTCTGTCTGTCGCTTCGAGTACCAGAATGAAGCAAAAACGATATTAATCTTAATGAGTTAATAATGGCATGGGGTCTGCCTGTGTGAGGACACGGCCCAGCGATCCCATATTTCTAAACAGACTGTGCAGTACTCCCCTGGGAGTGAGGGAAGCCCCCACGACATCATCAGGGAGAGTGTGAAGTCTCATACACACACACACACACACACACACACTGAAGTTTGCCTGTGATTGGAGAGCAGGTCTGGAAACTGCATTGCAGCAGCTGGTGGGTCGGTCGTGACTCCTGCTGCTCAAAGGGAGGTGTGCAAGTGTACTGTAACATGTTCAAAGGGAACGCTGTTTCTCAAAGCCGTCCCCTCAGGAATGGATTTCTGAAAGATAGAAACAGATTGGGGAGAATCTCGCTGAATGGATGTCTGGGTTGCAATTCACACCCCAAAATCATTAAAGGGATATTTCAGCTCAAAATTGAAAATTCTGACATAGTTTACTGACTTGTTCAAAACCTGTTTGAGTTTTTTTTTTCTCCTGTTAAACGGAAAATACAATTGATGTCAATGGGTGCCAGCAACCAGCATTCTGCAAATTATGCTGCTTGCTGGCACCTATTCACATCCATTGTATTTTCATTTACTGGGTGAACACTGAAGGGATGCCTGGGTTACATTTCACACCCCAAATCATTAAAGGGATAAGAATATTCTGTCATCCTTTACTCACTTTTTCGGAACCAGTTTGAGTTTCTTTCTTCTGTTGAACGCAAAAGAAGATGTTTTGAAGAATGCTGGTTGCTGGCACCCATTGATTTCCATTGTATTTTCATTTAGTTGGTGAACACTGAAGGGATGTCTGGGTTTCATTTCACACCCCAAAAGCATTAAAGGGATAGTTCAGTCAAAAGTGATGAAAACTGTCATAGTTTACTCATCCCTGTTGAACACAAAAGAAGATATTTTGAAGAATGCTGGTTGCTGGCACCCATTGACTTCCATTGTATTTTCATTTACTGAATGAACACTGACTGGATATCTGGGTTACATTTCACACCCCAAAATCATTAAAGGGATAGTTCAGTTAAAGTGAAAATTCTGTCATCGTTTACTCACTTGTTCGAAACTTGCTTGTGCTTCTTTCTTCTGTTGAACGCAAAAGAAGATGATTTGAAGAATGCTGGTTGCTGGCACCCATTGACTTCCATTGTATTTTGGGTGAACACTGAAGGGATATCTGGGTTACACTTCACACCTCAAAAGCATTAAAGGGATAGTTCAGTCAAAAGTGAAGAAAACTGTCATCGTTAACTCATCCCTGTTGAACACAAAAGAAGATATTTTGAAGAATGCTGGTTGCTGGCACCCATTGACTTCCATTGTATTTTCATTTACTGGGTGAACACTGAAGGGATGTCTGGGTTTCATTTCACACCCCAAAATCATTAAAGGGATAGTTCAGTTAAAAATAAAAATTCTGTCATTGTTTACGCACTAGTTTCGAAACTTGCTTGTGCTTCTTTCTTCTGTTGAACGCAAAAGAATGCTGGTTGCTGGCACCTATTGACTTCCATTATATTTACATTTACTGGGTGAACACTGAAGGGATGTCTGGGTTTCATTTCACACCACAAAAGCATTAAAGGGATAGTTCAGTCAAAAGTGAAGAAATTCTGTCATCCTTTACTCACTTGTTTGAGCTTCTCTGTTCTGTTGAACGCAAAAGAAGATATTTTGAAGAATGCTGGTTGCTGGCACCCATTGACTTCCATAGTGTTTTTACTTTTTGGGTGAACTAAACCTTTAAAAACATACCTTTGTACCTTAATGCATTCGCCAAATTAAGTCTGTTTTTATTACTTTTAACGTGACACATTCGTTAAGCCAATTAAACACATTTTTCTCCACAAATTCACATTGTGGTAATGCATTCTGGCATCTATGATCATTAATGGTGACATTTGTTCCCCATACTATGGAAGTCAATGGGTGCCAGCTACCAGCATTCTTCAAAATATCTTCTTTTGTGTTCAACAGAGGAAAAATTATTTAAACAGGTTTTGAACAAGTGAGTTAGCGATGACAGAATAAAATTTTTTGGCTGAACTATCCCCTTAATGTTTTTACAGCGGATGCCCTTCCAGCTGCAACCCAGCACTGGGAAACACCCATACACTCTCACATTCTCACACACTCATACAGTACGGCCAGTTTAGTTTAATTCACCTATAGCGCATGTCTTTGGACTGTAGGGGAAACCGAAGCACGTGGAGGAAACCCACGCCAAAACGGGGAGAACATGCCAACTCCACACAGAAATGCCAACTGACCCAGTCAGGACTCGAACCAGCGACCTTGCTGTGAGGTGACAATGCTAACCACTGAGCCACCGTGCCGCTCAGTGTTTGCAACCAGTTACCTTAAAAAAAAATTCAGTATCTCCAGGAAACCCCTTTAAAACAATCTCTGGCAGGTTTTCTGCATTCAGAACAATGTAATCCCTTCGATTCAGCGCAGTTTCTCCTGAGCGGAGAAGAGACTCCATTCATTAAAACATGCGGATTAAAGACTTATAGTTTATTTTGGGAATCATTTCATAAACTGGGATCAACATTTAATTACAAAATTGGTGGATTTGCTGAGCATTATGGAAAACGCTGTGGAAAATGTTTAATAAACCCTTCGGCCTCATGCAAACGGAGCTGACCTGGAGGGCAAGACAACTCTGGTAATCAGGAAATTACTGAATCTCTCTCTCTCTCTCTCTCTATCTATCTATCTATCTATCTATCTATCTATCTATCTGTCTGTCTGTCTGTCTGTCTGTCTGTCTGTCTGTCTATCTATCTGTTTATCTGTCTGTCTGTCTGTCTGTCTGTCTGTCTGTCTGTCTGTCTGTCTGTCTGTCTGTCTGTCTGTCTGTCTGTCTGTCTGTCTGTCTGTCTGTCTATCTATCTATCTATCTATCTATCTATCTATCTATCTATCTATCTATCTATCTATCTATCTATCTATCTATCTCTAACCACATGAAAGCAATACTATAGTAATTTATAGTAAATACTACTGTTTTCGAATCATAATATAGTAGAGTACTTGAATGAATCCCCTGTGGTTATTCTACAGTTGTTATGGTAACACAACAACTATAGCAATATAAACAAATGACCAAATACTGTAGTTTTGTACAACTACAGAGTGTATTATACTACAATATACCGCAGTTTACTATAGTAAAATCTCAAGTATACTATAGTATTTATTACAGTCTATCAGTTCACTATAGTTAATACTACTGTAGCATTCATTAACAAAGAGTTACTTTGTTATTCTATTGTATATGCTGTATATACAGTATACATTTTACCGTAGTTTAAAAACACTAGTATTTACTATAAATTACTATAGTATTTTTTATGTGGGTATCTATCTATATATATATATATCTGTCTGTCTATTAAAAGCAATGAAACGAATCAGGCAGACAGGGCGGAAAATGTGTTTATATCAGATAGGTGTCAGCGCCAAATTGGCTCTGGTTGATTTCCTATTACCCTCGATATGACAGCTGTGTCTCCCCCTGCATTATACGTCATTGACTGGAAGCCCCCAAAAACCAACCCTCCCTTTCCGACAGCTCTCGGTTACGCGCGCCGGTACGCCGTGGACGCGCTCGGACGCGAACACTGCGGTTTGTTGAGAGTGCGTGCTCGCCACCCTTCTGTTGTTCTCTCTCCGGAGCGAGCACGCACGCGTTTATCCCCACCTCTCAATGTATTTCCAGCGTCTGGTGGACTTTTTTGCACAGACGCCGCGGATCGCGAATACAGATGGAGATCTCGGCGATGTCTGATGGCCACGCGCAAACGCACACTTTAAGTGCACTATGATGCCCGCGAGAGGCTTGCATGTGTCAGGAGTGCCCATGCTGTGCTCTTATGGAGAAAATAGAGGAACCGACTGAGAAAGAGATTTGTTTGGATATCACTGGAAATAGCTGCCCGTGGCAATGAGTCCTGAAGAGAAACCAAAGAGTCACTTTATCACTGTGAGTCTATGGAGAAAGAGAAGACTTTCAGCCTACGTTAAAGAAACGGAAACTTGACTTAATTCTGACTACAAGGTGAATTCAGTCTGAGGCATTTAAGTTTTTGCGTTCATGACTTCAGAATAACCCGAATTGACATCACAATATTTTCGAGTGTATGGGAATATACTGGACATTACGCGTCTTGAATGATAAGTTTTGCAGCGTAAATAAATGCGCGCAATCCTCGTGGTTTTTCATCTCGTTACGCACGTTTTATTCGCAACAGAAGCGCCTGCGAGATCCGGAGTGGGAACTCAGGAAAGGTCGGTGCTCCAGTCAAGAGAATATTAACACGACAGGCCGTTTTTTGAGAGAGAGAAAGAGAAGACTGGCTGATTTGTTTTGCGTGTTTTTGACATTAGCACCCCTTCTGTGTTTTTGACAGGACGCGGAGTCCCCAAATGAACCTGTGTATGAGCCTGATGTATCTGAATAACAAACGGAGGACGTAAGGTTTTGATTTATTGTTTCTTGTAAAGCAATTAATGTTGAAATTCCTCACGTTATTTAATATGGACAATTTTGCACTGATCTAAGATGCTGTTCTCCTGATCAACTTTTTTGATGTTTGTTTATTTGATCAACACTTCTTTATGGACTTTATTGTGCATGTCTGAGATGGATATGAGAAATGCCATCTTACTTCAAGCATGCATGCTGGCAGTCTATTAAATGCAACAATATGCTTCTCGAAAACCAATGTAATGGCTTATTTATGGAGAAAATGGAGTCAGATTGGAGTTAAGAAGTTCTTTACGGAGTCAAAGCAAACAGTCCTTGACTTGAGTCTTCATTTCTGTGGCGTTATTATGTAACTTATGTAAGAACATTTTGATTCACTGTAGTAGTAAGTTGAGATACTCCATGCTTCCTGGATAAACCTCTCTGACCCATGTGCGTCAAGAAGGACAGAGGAGAAGAGGAATGCACTATTGACGTCATGAGGTGAAATAACCTCACCTAAAATCCTGGAACTGTCTAAATGCATGAGTAAACCGTTCGCCATCCATAGTTGTTTGACTCAATTTCCATTTGTTTTCCCTCTTGATTCTTTTTCCATCTGTGCTCCCAGCTCAGGACGAATCTAAGCAGAATTATGGCTTCTCCTCAACATCTACTGTTTCACAACAGCGAAGTAAGCTGTGACTCCAGTGGCGATGGTGCCGTTTCTGTGCGCGTCAAACCGCACAAACAGCAGCGTGGGAGTTTCGGCGCCAGTGCCATGTGCAACCTCATCGGGGGCTCGAAACACTGCAAGTACAGCATCTCGTCCAGCTGTAGCTCCGGCGAATCCGCCATCCGCAAGCCGGTGGTCAAAAGCCTGCGCACTCAGAGGAAGATGCCGCAGCTGTTCGAGAGGTCGGCTGGACACTTCTGGAACCCCAAGTTTGACTCCAACATCCTGGAGGAAGCCTGTCGCGAGCGCTGCTTCCCGCAGACGCAGAGGCGCTTCCGCTGTGTGTTGTTTTACCTGGCGGCTGCCAGCCTCCTTTGGGGGTTGTTCTTCATGGCTAATGGTAATCGATGTAAACGAACTGCCTTCTTATTGCCCACAGCCTCCTTCCTGCTCCTCTGTTGTGTCCTGTTCGTCTTCACGTTCACTCGCTTTTATGTTCACTGCTACAACCAAGCCTCCCTGTTGCTCATAGTGGTGACATTTGCGCTCACTCTTGCGCCTCAAATCCAGACATCAGGCTTTAGTGACTTTAACGCTCCTCCTTTGAAGGATGAAGATGACGACTTCAGTGGTGCCGAGGATCAAAATCTAACATTCGAGGCCACTCACAGTGGAGATCCAGTTGCCCCGTGTTTGTCCCCAGTCGGCACCTTTTCTCTAGGAATGGAGGTGCTTTCGCTGCTCTACAGTTTCCTCCATGTGCGTTTTTATGCTTCACTACTGCTTGGCTTGATCTACTCTGTGCTTTTCGAGACTCTTGGATGGAT
Organism: Danio choprae; assembly: GCA_903798125.1. Classification (NCBI taxonomy): domain Eukaryota; kingdom Metazoa; phylum Chordata; class Actinopteri; order Cypriniformes; family Danionidae; genus Danio; species Danio choprae. Next base: position 531,420 of record CAIGQW010055694.1, on the reverse strand, counting down.
GCACTTGATTCAAGACAACAGGTGGAGCAACTCCACCGAGGAGCATTTGGAGACGCTTTACTGGCTGATCCCTGGACGGGCCATTTTGCATGTGTGCGCCCACATCATTGGCATCCACCTTTTCATCATGTCCGAAGTGCGTTCCCGCAGCACGTTCCTCAAGGTCGGGCAGGCTATCATGCACGGGAAAGACTTGGAGGTGGAAAAGGCCCTGAAGGAGCGGATGATACACTCGGTGATGCCTCGTAGGGTGGCTGACGAGCTCATGAAGCAGGGCGATGACGATAACGATAATTCAGTTAAACGCTACTCAACGGGAGCAGCGATTGCGGGAGCCTCCAGCCCTAAGAGCACTAAACGCAAGAAGACATCGATTCCTCGGGGGCAGATCATCTTTCGGCCTTTCAATATGAAGCGCATGGAGCCGGTCAGCATACTGTTTGCCGATATAGTGGGATTCACTAAGATGAGCGCCAACAAGTCAGCTCATGCCCTTGTGGGACTTCTTAATGATTTATTTGGCCGATTTGATCGCCTGTGTGAGCTTACGTGCTGCGAGAAGATCAGCACTCTTGGGGATTGTTATTATTGCGTGGCAGGTTGTCCCGAACCAAGAGAGGACCATGCTTACTGTTGTGTGGAAATGGGGCTTGGGATGATTCAGGCCATTGAGCAGTTTTGCCAGGAAAAAAAGGAGATGGTCAACATGCGTGTTGGCATCCATACAGGCACCGTGCTTTGTGGGATCCTCGGCATGAAGCGATTCAAATTCGACGTCTGGTCCAATGATGTAAACCTAGCTAATCTCATGGAGCAGTTGGGTGTTGCCGGGAAGGTTCACCTGTCGGAGGCTACAGACAAGTTCTTGGATGACCGCTACTTGCGAGAAGATGGCAGAGTCACAGAAAGGATTGGACCAAGTGTGGTTGCAGATCAACTTAAAGGTAAGATGTGCATTCCAGATGTACATGAGCATGTGTGTTCTTGTTTAGCATTTGCTATGTTTCTGTCTATCTATTTTTATGCATATTTTGAATTATCGCCAGTGTTGGGTGTAATTACTTTGTACTTTGTAACTAAACATAAATTCAACAGTTCTGGATCAGTCAATTAAGAGAAGCAGGTTTAATTAATTGATCAAGTAGATTGAACATGCTTGAGAATCTATGAACAGAAAGTCAGAAATTCATATCAATATTTGGTGTGTATGAAATCTTGTGTCATCGCTTTGAAATGTTTTATGTTTTGATGCTTTTAATGTTTATGATTTTTAAAGTGTTAATTTTTTAAATAACGCTAATAGGTCCTGTTTGGCTCAGATTTAAAGAATTAAGAGTTTAATTTCTATTGTCTATGCGGCATTGAGATTAATATGTAGTGCATTTATGCGTTGAATTTTAAGTTGAGTTAAGTAGTAATAACTTAAGTAACTTACTTTAAAGTAAGTTACTTTTCAGACACTGTAATTAAAAATGTAATTGAAATAAAATTTTAATGATGTAATTAGTAATTAATTACATTTTTGAAGTAACTTACCCAACAATGATTATAGCATTAAAAATTCTTAAAGGAAATGCCAAGGTGTGCATAAATTTAGAAATTGGGTTGGATAATCTTTTTATTAAATTAGTTAATCATCGTAAACTACGATGGAAACACAAAAGCCACTGTACTTTCATTGTGTTTCATCCTAGTATTCTGAAGCACAAGTAATTAGTGTTGTCATGATACTGGAATTCGATACCAATCGGTACTGAAATTTTTTAAACGTCCATTTGCCGCTAACATTTGAGTGCTTTTTTTGCCATTGTGTTCACTTGATCAACAGAAATGACTGTGATTGGCCGTGAAGGTAAACAGCGGTGAGTTAGGTGAGCTGATGACCTTCACAACCAATCACAGTCATTTCTGTTGAGCACGTGAACATAATTTCAAATCAGCGCTGTTTAAGAATGCACTCAACAGCGCTCAAATGTTAGCAGGAAATCAACGATTAAAAAATTTCACTACCGATTGGTATTGAGTTCCAGTATCGTGACAACACTAGTAATTTATTATATAAGACAGAAGGCCCAGAGTGGCCTCTCCTATCAAGCTAATTCAATTTCTGATATTTGGCACCAGTTTATCAGGAAGTGACGATTTTGTGCTCTTTGACTCATTGGATGGAAATGATATTCACGAATGATTTATGCGATATTCCAGTTTTGCTCATAAGTGTAACCCCCATATTTGGATGGAAACATAGCTACTGTGCTTTGTTACAAAATGAGTGAGACACTTTGGGCTCTTGACTCGTCTGGCTATGAAACTTTATCTTTTATCCTGCGTATTGTCAGTGTCCTCTGGGTTTTACTTGTCAAAACGTTTTGTTAAATCTTTGCCTCTTACAGTTTCTGTGACATATCCAGCTATCGGAGCAGATCTTTTAGTCAGTTACATGCTGTCTAACCTTTTCCGCAGCTTTCAGACAGTGATTCATGTTGGAGATTTGCACAACCATTTTTTTTTTCTCACAAAGGCCATTTTTCTCTGTATAATCAGTGGTTTTCTGTGTGGTCAACAAAGTACAATTAGCATTTTAAAGTGGCGTATTAATATCCAAAGCATTGCAGTGTTTGTGCGCATCTTTGCATGTTGATGACATTATATTGCTGTTATTATTTGTTTGTTTTGGATGTTTCCTTTTAATTTAAAGGGAAAGTTGATAATGAAAATACTGGCAGAATGTACTTCTGGTTTTGTGTCATACTCACCACAAAAAAAGAGGTAATTTAAAATAATATATACGTTTTTATGTGTGTCTGTACAATGAATTTTGAAGTATCTATTTTCAAAAGCAGAGACATATCTGAGAAAATATTTCTGTTTGGTCTTGATTTATTTTTATTTCTGCCTCTCAATGGAAATCTGAAATATAAAAAAAATGTATAAATATAAATAATAAAAAATATATATAAATATAAAAAATTACTATGTATGTATAAACATATATAATATTATAATTAAATAATATTTATAAAAGTATAACTAATAGCATAAAAGTAATAAAAGTATTACTAATATATTTAAACATATATGTGGGTTGTTATGTGTGTGTGTGTGTATATATATGTATGTATGTATGTGTGTATATATATATATATAATTTTATTTTTTATTATTATTTATATTTATATTTATTATTATTTTTTATATATATATTATATATATTATTTATGTTTATTATTATACACACACACACACACACACACACATATATATAAAAATAATACAAAATAATAATAAAAAAATATATGTGTGTGTGTATATAATAATAAACATAAATAATATATATAATATAAATATAAATAATAAAAAAATATATAAATATTATAAATTACTATGTATGTATAAACATGCATAATATTATAATTAAATAATATTTATAAAAGTATAACTAATAGTATAAAAGTAATAAAAGTATAACTAATATATTTAAACATATATGTGGGTTGTTATATATGTATTTAAATATATATATGTCATATTTATATATAAAAATTCTAAACAAAATATGTCATATATGTAGTTTGCCTATATTGCCATATATCAAATTTTATATGGGTTTAGTATTTGAGTAGTAATAATTCTTCTATTGCAATTTTTCAATGGTTGTTCCCTCATCAGGAATTCATGTTGAATTCAGGGCTGTAATATATTTTTCTTTGTATCCTGATTTCATGATGGTTCTGAGCAGCAGTTAACAGAAAGAAAAACAGCAGTTGCAAATTAGTAACTCTTTTCACTGATTAATTAGGTTAAATTAATGCAGAGTATTTTTTTTTTGTTTTGCACAATTGTTTCTTTAAAGTATTATTCATATTCAAGTATTGATGTGCACATCTCTTCTTTTGGATGGTCAAGTATTGGATTCTCACAAGATCCAATCCGAAGCATCGACATTAGTGTGAATGTGGCCAAAGGCTGACAATTTTACTTAATTAACTTATGCAAATGGATCCTTTTTTGTTAATTGTACTTGAGCTCATGCAAAAGCCGATAATTGGGCCGCCGAGTGATCTATTTTTCGAGCTGGCCAGAATAGGAACGTTATTAATCCTTTCAGGTCATAATTATGCTCACTTAATAGATCCTCTTCATTTAATGAGGAATGCCGGACCATAATTAATAGGAAATGAAAATGGCATTTTGATGGTATTGATTGCAAGATAAATGACTAAATCTCTTCTAACTTGTAAGATTAGCCAACTGGCTATTGTCCAGATTGGCTTAAAGTCTTCATGTGTTCAGTGTTTTAAAAATAATTGCTATTGAAATAATCTTTAAAGGGGACCTATTATGCAAAAATCACTTTTATAAGGGGTTTAAACATAGTTGTGTGGCAACAGTGTGTGAATATAACCAGCTTCTAATGGCACAAATTCATTAATTTTATTCTTTATAGTCACACTTGATAAAAACAGTCTGCAGAAACATTTGATTGACATTCTCCCTTTGTACGTGTCATCAGAGAGGGAAAACCCCGCCCACTAGTGACCATCTCTCATTAGCATAGGACGTAAGTCTTGTTTTTGAATCTGTCACTATGCTGACACACAGGCATCTGTAGCTCCGCCCTCTTTTGGAAAGAACACAATCTCATTTGAATTTAAAGCAAGTCACCAAAAAGGCACAATTAGGATCACTGTTGAGGTCAATTTGTCGTAGGGCAGTGCAATTAATCAAAATTTGATTTAGATTTTGGCCTCCATTTACCGATTAGGAAAAACAGGAATCTTTTAAGCAGACCTGCTTCATTTATTGAAGTGTATTCATTTTGTTTATGTTTTTAAACATGTGAAAGAGAACCTGTGCTGTTGTCTCTGTGGCTGAGCAGATACACACGAGTAGAACATACACACTTGTACAGTCATCTTAAATGATCAAATACATGCAAAAATGTGTCAAAAAACGTGACATTAGTGACATTATTTACATTAACCCTCGTTTGTTATGTAGTAATAACTAAACATAAAGAGTTGAGAATGAAATAGCTTGTGAAAGTGAAACTATAAATGAGTACTGCGCGGCTCTTAAAGTGACAGTGCGCAATATTCCTGCTGCTGACTGTTTATGTATTTATCATTATTGATCAAGCAACAAAAGACAAGGACAAAATCACTCACTGCTCTCGACTGAAGGACTTTTGTAGCTATTAATAAGAAACAAATCAAGTATAACACTTGCGGTGAAGATGCTTAAAGCAGAGTCTGTTTCATTTGTATATTTATATTCAGTTGTATTCCTTTCCTTTCCATAACAGTTAGTTTGTGTTGTACTTTATCCCATTCTGCTTCAGTATTAAGAGCTGTGAAATTGTAGGATTTTTGAAATGTATATGTGTAGTAACAACCTTATTTACAAGGGGGGAAAGCTATAAATATATCTCCAAACCTTTTTGCTTATATGGTAAATATACTGAAAATTACACTGATTATATTTTTTTAAATAGTCATGATTACAACCTCAAAACATTATGCAATTCTGAGTGTGCCTCACACAGGTGAGTGGGCTTGACAAACCACCTGTAGAAAACACACTCTTTCGTCTCTCTGACACTTTAACCGACGCTTGCACCAGTTTTGCACATTTGCACCAGACACTTTCCTAAAATCACTCCATATCATAAAAAACCCCACTGTGCATTTATGAAGTGTGCTTCACACAGGTGAGTGGGCTTGACAAACCACCTGTAGAAACACTCTTCTCCCTCTCTATAAAAAAACACTCCCCCCCTCTTTACTCTAACACTTAATTCTCTGTCCACAAACTGTTCCTTTGTATAATTAGCACTTCTTGTGTGTATTGCCTCTTCATGTTGAATCGCTGAATGCCTCTAGCGTCTGCTAAATGACTAAATGTGATTGCAATTATGACCAAAATTATTGTGATTATGATAATAATCCCATACTCGAGCATTAGTTTGACCAATTCAGGCACAATATTCTTAACCACGCCCCTCTTACCGTTAGTCTGCTATGAGGGAATGATGCACAAAAAGCCCCGCCCCCTACTCAATATTCCATTTAAGTTGGAAGTATATTAACACACTGAAATATAAGTCAAAGCAACTTCCAGTTTACTCACACTTAAAAAAAAAGACCAATAAATGAACTTTTGTCATCTCTCAGGCTTAAATATATACACCAAAAAATGATCTGAGCTGAAACAACACAATTCTTGAGGTTTTTTTGGGACAACTTAATTGTTTTATGTTCAATCCACCTAAATTTGTAAAAACTAGCAAGTTAACTTTAATTCATTCATGTGGTCCCAACACAAATCGATTGAGTGTAACCCAGCCTTTTTTACAGTGTAAGTGCTGAAGGGTCCCAAATGGCAGATTGTGAGTGGATATACTCACTTTGGCGAGGCTGAAATTGCTGTGCCAGAGCAAATCTCGGCGCTGTCACAGCATCATCACGCAGGTGTCTCAGCAGGTCCTGCGGGTCAACTGGAAATGACAGCCCGCCTGTCGCCCTTGAGAGTCTCGCTTCATTTCACTAGCGTTACTCGCCAGCGCTTCCCTCTCAATCAGAGAGGATTGGAGTCTCCTGAGTAAACCTGCTTCATATTTTCACTCCGCCATTCCTCCTTCATTTAAAAGGGTAAAATGGCCTCCTTAAATGATCCCCCGGTGGTGGTTTGTGAATATCTGTCAGCTCCACTCTCGATTTCTTTCCCTCAATCTCTGTTTTTGTGTTGCACGATTGCACAGTTTTCATCCCACAGGTTGAAATCCACTGATATAGGCTATAAATAATTGACTAAGTAGAAAATAGGGTATATAGTGTGTAAAAGAAAACGGCTCATGATACCACTATACACTGAAGAAAAAGAAATGCAGGTTTCCACACAATTCCTTCTTGTTGTCCCAACACAAATCGACCACGAGCGTTTTTTACAAATTTAAGTGGATTCAACACGAATCAACGCAATTCTTCATTTGTTTTTGGGACAACCTAATTGTTTCAACTCATTTTACATAAGTCGTTTATACAAGCAGCAAAAGTACTCTGAACAAAACTGCAAGCAATTTATATGGGCTGGATTTAAACAAACACATTTAGTTGGACTTACTCAGTTTTATTTATCTTCATACAGTGAAGTTTAGTGAGTTCACTACAGTTTAATAATGTTACTTCTACTTAAAGGTGCAGTAGGTGATTGTCTTTAGAAACATGTTGTGTTGTGCTGGTAGAAAGTCTCTTCACATTCCAATAGTAATGATTAAACTAAATGATCTAAATATATTTATATGTATTTTTATATTCTCTGTTGCATGATCTCCCCGTGTTGGCGTGGGTTTCCTCCGGGTGCTCCGGTTTCCCCCACAAGTCCAAAGACATGCGGTATAGGTGAATTGGGTAAGCTAAATTGTCCGTAGTGTATGAAAGTGAATGGGTGTGTGTGGATGTTTACCAGTGATGGGTTGCAGCTGGAAGGGCATCCGCTGCGTAAAAGATATGCTGGATAAGTTGGCGGTTCATTCCGCTGTGGCAACCCCAGATTAATAAAGGGACTAAGCCGAAAAGAAAATGAATGAATATTCTGGGTAAGGCATAAAGCTAAAAAATATTCATCCAATTAAATATTGTCGGGCCGACATTTTTCTGATAAGTAGCCCAAACTGTCTCAACAAATTTAGATTTGTACAACGATGCCTCTCTGTTCACGCAGATCCGCCATTTGCGTGTGCACGCCTGCATGCTCGCCGCGCGTTCATGTGCAGAAGATACAATCACGACGGTAAAATCAAATGCCGAATCAAAACTTGCTAAAATCCTGAATCAATATTGGAGTTAGTTTTGCACGCTGGAGGAAGGACGACACCATGGCTGAAGTATTTCTGTTAGACAGGTAATGTTATGTTTAAAACTATTTTAGTCATGCAAAGCTTATGTAGATTGTGTTGTGTTATGAATGGGTTATATGCACAGAAGTGTTGTTCAGCCACTGAAATCTTCCGGCGAAAGATTGACGTGACTATTCAGTTTCATAAGGGACCTCTGACAGCATCGATAATGTAGATTTTTATTTAGTTTAACAACAAAACATAAGGCGCTATTCCGCCTAGCCTGCTTTA
>CAIGQW010055694.1:499689-512007 GCA_903798125.1 Danio choprae | reverse complement strand
GTGTGTGTGTGTGTGTGTGTGTGTGTGTGTGTGTGTGTACTCACAAAATAGTCATGCTTTTCTTATTATATTGGTTAGATTTGTTCTGTTTATTGTTCTTACAATTCAGGACAGTAGCTTAAATTATGAGTGGCTTGTAAAAAGACCAAGTTTTAAAGTAGCATAGCATCACTGGCCAAGCGTTAGTCAATAATATGCCTATGAAAGTGCGAATTTGAAAGTTGCAGACTGTTAATTGTATATCAGTCAATATTTTATCTGTGAATTTCCACGAAACGATCTGTGTGGATGTCATAAGTCTAGCTTTGAGGGTGACCTTTTATCAAATCATTCGACTGAAAGAGCAACATTGCAGCCACTTGGTTTCTGTTACCAAAAGGCTTGTCTTTTTCAAATAAGCATGACTGGGATATTTCAGCTGCAAATATATTTTCTGTAACACACTTTGCAGAAGTTTCCACCGTGATGCTTAAATGATAAATATTAAGTCTTAAGATTAATAATATTGACCTTCATTTAAAGAAAATGTAAAAGCTGCTTTTATTCCACCCAGACTACTGTGAAAATGTTCACACTTGTAAATATTTGAAGGAGAATAACATTTTACAGAAGGGCTAATAATTTTGCCTTCAACTGTAATTTATTTTGTTATTATCATTATGTATAGTTTTATTAAAATAAAAATGACACCAAAAAGTAGCTATGAGATGACATTAAAATAACAACAAAAATATATAAAACAAGCTAAATCTTGAATTTACAAATGAATGCTAAAAAGTTATGAAGAACAACTGCTGTTACTTTTTTTTTAAAACCACACCGTGCCTTAACAAGCTACTCATGATTTACAGTAGCTAAACTGCAGTCAAACTACACTGTTTTATACATGAACAAACAACCCTGAATCAGAAAAAGATGGGTCAGTATGGTAAATGCAAATAAAAAAAGAAAGTAGTGATTTCCAAATTTACTTTGTCCTGGCTCTGGAGAAAGAGGATACAGGTACTTGACTGGCCTGCCCGCAGACCCGACCTGTGTCCAATAGAGAATGTGTGGCACATTTTGAAGTGCAAAATGCGACAACAAAGACCCTGTACTGTTGCCCACTTTAAGACTTGTTTGCAGGAAGAATGGGACAAAATTACACCTGAAACACTTCATCACTTGGTGTCTTCAGTCCCTAAACGTCTTTTAAGTGTTGTGAAAAAGAATGGCAACATTACAAAGTGGTAAATGCTTTACTGTTCCAACTTTTATTGAAGTGTTGCAAGAACCAAAACTGGAAAACATGATTATTTGTTTGTTGTTTGTTGAATGTTTGTTGTATTGTCTAAAATTCAAGGCAAAGTAATTTTAGAAATCACTGCTTTCTTTTTTCTTTTCGTTTTTCCATACTGTCCCAACTTTTTCTGATTTGGGGTTGTAGTAATTAAAATGTTTATACCAAAACAGTTGCTAAAATCTTAGGGATGCTAACAACATTTGAACTGTTTTGCTACCACAGTGAGGATAACGTTCTGGCTGATCAATGAATCATTCATTTAAAATAATATATTTATATATTCGGGCATTCTGTCTGAATGGGGAAACATCATATTCTCCAAAACTGTTTGCCAAGCTTACGATTACATGACATATCTGGAATCACCAATAAAATTAAGCAACAACTCAAACTAAATTGGCATAATTTCAGGTTGCCCAAGCCAGGTTGTCCTCTGAATAATGCTGTCTGATCGCGCTGCTCTTCTGAAGTAATCCACAACTTGGTCTTGATAGCAAATCTCCTCCAGAAATGACAGCGACTCTTTGTTTACAAGTTTGTGGGCTGTTTGAGTAGTTGAGCTGTCATGTGATGTGCGTTTGACAGGACGGACTGTACCTCGCGTTAGTTTCATACAGATTACAAAACCAAAACATCTTTTGTTTTCAAGTGCACTTGTTTCATTTAAAAGCACAGATTTCAAGCTTTATGTGGATATATTTCTTATGTCTGTGAAGCAAGTATTGCTGAGATTCCAGTGTGTGTGTTGACCACCAAACTGTCGTAAAAGCACACGTCTGGTCCGAGAGCTTTTCCCCCAGGAAAATCATCAGTCTATAATGATCAATGATTGGCTCCTGTACTAGAAGGCGGGGCTTCATTCACCATATTGACCGTTACAATTTTCCACATTCAAAACTATACAGGTGACATTGTGTATTCTATAGTCTTTGATATATGCTATTTGCTAAAATGAATTAAGCTTCCCAAAGCAAAGATGTGAAAGAAATTCTTTCTTTCATATAATTGATTTGTGTCATTGATGTTGCCCTTTGCTCAGATTTTTTATTATGTTTTTAGTAGTTGTGTTGGACGTTGAATAGGTTTAGTAGCTGACCTGCAAAACATGCTTGATACTTGGGTGTTGGAAAAAAAACAAACAAACAAAACGTTCGCCCTGATATTGTGGGTAATTTTTACATTAGTGTGTGGTTGCAATGTTTTTCTGGGTCATTGCTTGCTGGTTTTTCCAGTTCAATTTCATCTTGAGATGGTATTGATTCCAGCCTGTCCCATATCCTCAATTTCACAGTAAATTTTCCACTCTCGCCTCATATATTTTCTGATTATTCATATCTTTTTCCTAGTTCAAGTGGGTCACATACTACAATCAGTTACAATAATTGGCTATTGGCTAAAATTGTACAGCAATGACCCAAATCATAAAGCAACTTCATATAAACACATTAAGAGACAGGGATTCTTTCATTATGATAATGTAAAATAATAGGCTATTGGCCAAAAACAACATAGTATAATGGAAATTACCATAATCCAACAGCAACTTCATATTAACATACAATAAAGACACAGATTTGTTCATTTTGCATGTTTGCAATGATTATTTTAAGCAAATTGGTTCAATTATCTGTTTGCTGTTGCTATTTTTAAAGAACGATTCATTTATCAACCAGAACTTCATTAATGCACGATATCATCAGTGTATTAGCAAAATAGTATCTTTTCCTAGTTCAAATGGGTCGTATTCTACAATCAATCAGTAATGATGACGTAAAATAATTGGCTATTTCGCCACAACAGAATGAACCGCCAACTATTCCAGCATATGTTTTATGCAGCAGATGCCCTTCCAGCCGCTAATCAATCAGTTATGATGATGTAAAATAATTGGCTATTGGCTAAAAAAACCCAAAGCGAAATATAGCTGCAAGCAGCAATTAAGGGGCCAAGCAGTTCAGAGCCATAATAAGCAATGCAGTCTAGAGACAGAATGAGCAAAGCAGTCCAGATGCAGAATGAGCAAAGCAGTCCAGAGGCCAAAAGCAACAAGGTTAGTAAGGAGCATCAGACCAAATAAAACATACAATTTTTTAATACATTTGAAGTATGTTTCACTTAAATTATAACAGCAGTGACCTAAATCATAAAGCAACTTCATATAAACACTATAAAAGACGAGAATTCTTTCATTTTTGAATGTTTGCTTTGGAAAGCTTTATTCAGTTCCTTCATTAATATATTTGCTAAATATTTTGCCCCAGCAGAATGAACCGCCAACTATTCCAGCATATGTTTTACACAGCGGATGCCCTTCCAGCCGCAAATCAATCAGTTATGATGTAAAATAATTGCCTATTGGCTAAAAAAAAACAAAAATGAAAATAAATTATAACAGCAATGACCCAAATCATGAAGCGACGTCATGTAAACACACTATAAAAGACAGGGATTCTTTCATTTAGCATGTTTACAATGATTATTTTAAGCAAATTGTTTCAATAATCTGTTTTCTGTTGATTCATTGATCAACCAGAACGTCATTAATGCATGTGTCTGTTCTCTGTTTCCCTCGTGATGTCATTTCTTTGTTCTGTTTCCCGCCGTTTTCAGTGTTCATTTATTCCACCTGTGTCTCACCCCTGTTTATCATCTGTCCCGTTAGCCCTCATGTATTTATACCCCTCTGTTTGGTTCAGTCCTTGTCCGGTATTGTATTGTCTATGCGTCGATGTGTTGTCTGTCCATGCTGTCGTCACCCCATGTCCTCCCAGAGTTTCCTGTATTTTCCAGTGCCCGTGTATTTAGTAAGTGTTTGTAAGTAAATTCGTGTTTGTTAAATCTCGTGTTCCTGTGCCTTCATGTATCCAGTCGAGCGTGACAGCATGACATGCTCAGTGTATTAGCAAAATACTTTTCCGAGATCAAATGGGTTGTATTGTACAATCAGTTATGATGATGTAAAATAATTGGCTATTACCTAGCAACAAAGTACAACATTCATTCATTCATTTTCATTTCGGCTTAGTCCCTTTATTAATCTGGGGTCGCCACAGCGGAATGAACCGCCAACTTATCCAGCATATGTTTTACGCAGCGGATGCCCTTCCCGCTGCAACCCATCTCTGGGAAACATCCATACACACCCATTCACACTCATACACTACGGACAATTTAGTCTACCCAATTCACCTATACCGCATGTCTTTGGACTTGTGGGGGAAACCGGAGCACCCGGAGGAAACCCACGCCAACACAGGGAGAACATGCAAACTCCACACAGAAACGCCAACTGACCCAGCCGAGGCTCGAACCAGCGACTTCTTGCTGTGAGGCGAACGTGCTACCCACTGCGCCACTGTGAGGCCCCAAAGTACAACAGCAATGGCCCAAATCATAAAGCAACTTCATATTCACACAGTAAAAGACAGGAATGCTGGAAAGCTTCGTTCATTTTGAACAAATTGCTTCATTAATATGTTTGCTGTTAACTTGTAACAGCTTATCAATGAGTTACATCCTGTAAGATATGACACCTTGTTATATCTTGTTCAGAAACGATACGATCATAGGTCCAATTGAGGCATCTTTGGTGGTGCCAGTGAACATGAAAATATGCCAGTAGCAATAAATTAATAATTCAGCCAATTGTAGACATAATCCTCAGTGTATTAGCAAAAAAGTATCTTTTCCTAGCTCAAATGGCTCATATCGTACACTCAATCAGTTACGCTGACGTGAAATAATTGGCTGTTTGTTTCACCCAAACCTCGGCAGATGCTTTAATCAATGGTGTTAAAAGGAAAGCCGGTGATTTATCACCTTATTCCTCTCAACTCGTGTGGAAATGGCAAATTTTTCTATTCATTTCACTTCGGTCGTGTGCCTTTTACACGTTTTTTTTCTGTGAAACGACCTTCAGTTTGAAGCCTGACAGTGTGGAGCGTCGTGACCTTCACAAGGAGGAATGAAGGCAAACAGACCATCCTCCGGGAGAGGTGAAGGAGGAAATGATGTGTTGATGGGGTGGAAACCAAAGGACAGTCTTCATGTGTATATATCGATTGCACTTCTTATATATTCTTATAAGAAGTGCAATCTTTCCCTCAGGGGATTCTGGAGAAATCTACATAAATGCACATATGACCTAAAAGTACAGTCAAATAATTCAGTTCTCCAAATGGCATGGCACAGCATACTGAAAGAGCAACATTGTAACCTTGATTTGTTCCCCCCCAAAAATGAAATGAACATATTTTCTGTAAAACAGTGTGCAGAAGTCACCATCATTATGCTTGAATGTTGACTGGAGGGTTGATAAAACATTGCTTTGGTGATTATGGGATGGTTTTTTCTAGTCATTTACTCCACTTTTTCCAAACCTGTTTGAGTTTCTTTCTTTTACTTTTACATTTAGTCATTTAACACAGGGTTGTCAAACTCAGTTCCTCCACAGTTTAGTTCCAGCCCTGCTTCAACACACGTACCTGCAGGTTTCAAACAAGCCTGAAGGACTTCATTAGTTTGATCAGGTTTGTTTAATTAGGGTTGGAACTAAACTGTGCAGAGCTGCGGCGCTCCATGAACTGAGTTTAACACCTGTGATTTAACAGACCCGATGTACAAATGAGGGGGCATTCCGTGATTCAACAAGAAGAGGCAATACAATAAGTGCTAGAGTAAGGACGGGGGAGTTTTGTATAGAGAGAAGAGTGTTTCTACGGGTGGTTTGTCAAGCCAGCTCACCTGTGTGAAGCACACTTCATAAATGCACAGTGTTTTTTTTTTTTGGAGATATGGAGTGATTGTAAGAAAGTGTCTGGTGTCAGTTAAAGAGTGTGTTTTCTAAAGGTGGTTTGTCAAGCCCACTCACTTGTATGAGGCATTAATCATCGCGATCAATCATCACAATGTGTTTATGATGCACATTCTGTCATCAAGCCACATAAATTATGAACGTCTCTGTAATGTTCTGATTTGTTAATTTACATGGTAATTCCAGTACTCTCTCACCAGGTGCCATGAAATCAAAATGTACTCTTATTTATATATATATATATATAAATTCTTGTTAAAAAACGATGTATCTGTGCACTTTATTATTTCATAAATAGTTATTTTGCCCTCAAAAACTTTAATCAATTACCATAACCTTCTCTCCCCTCGCAACAACTTTCTTCACTTATGGTCACATGGAGGTCCTTTAGGGCGAAGCTATCAGTCCTTTAGGGTGGAGCTATCAGTCCTTTAGGGCGGAGCTATCAGTCCTTTAGGGCGGAGCTATCAGTCCTTTATGGTGAGATATCAGTCCTTTAGGGCGGTGCTATCAGTCCTTTAGGGCGGAGCTATCAATCCTTTAGCATGCGGCCATCAGTCCTTTAGGACCTTAGCTACAGTCTTAGGGCGGGGATATCAGTCCTTTAGGGCAGTGGTCCCCAACCTTTTCACCGCGGACGGGTCAACGATTGACAATTTTACCGTAGACCGGGGGAAGGGAAAGGGCTCGTAAGTTGATAGGCGACCATCAACCGTTTTCTCAGAGGATGACAAACTGACAAAATATTGCTGTCACTAAGTTTTATTTATGGAGAAAATTACAAAGCACTGCAGTGTTTGTGTGTTCTGTGTTTGTCTGAGATAATTAGTCTACCGAAATGAGTATATTCCATACAAGCTGAAGCTGATCGGTCAGTTCTTGTCACGTGACTCGCGGTGAGCTCGCAGCATTCATTCAACTGGCTGTGTCTGAAAAGTGCGAGTGGGTCATACCTCCATTGAAAATATTGAACCTGCGCGAACTCTAGAAAAGACACGATATATGAACGGCCCCTGAAAGGCCACTGTCATTTGTGATCTCCAGCAGTTGATCTTCTTGCACAGACATGTTGGATTCACCTGATTTGTTGACAAATGGGTTGGGGATCTATTCCTTGTCAGCTCGCGGGTCCTTCACTGGGCCTTTTCACCTTAGCAAAGAAACTTTCCACAGATGTTTGATTCTTACTCATTTTGCTGCTTGTGGGTAAAATTTAAGCGCTCAAGTGACCAAGATGTAACCTAGAGAATACTCATTTTTTAAAAATAAAAGATCGTTCAATCTCAGATAATAAGTAAAACGGAAATAATTAATGATTTCTTCTGCGGCCCGGTACCAATTGATCCATGGACCAATACCGGTCTGCGGCCCGGTGGTTGAGTACTACTGCTTTAGGGTGGAGCTATCAGTTCTTTAGGGCAGGGCTATCAGTCCTTTAGGGCAGGGCTATCAGTGCTTTAGGGCAGGGCTATCAGTCCTTTAGAGCAGGGCTATCAGTCCTTTAGGGCAGGGCTATCAGTCCTTTAGAGCAGGGCTATCAGTTCTTTGAAATGGAGCTATTAACCCTTTTGGGCGGGGTTATCAAGGCATATCTTGTTTTTGCCCTGCTTTTGTCCATTCCTTCATTCATCTTCTTTCATTTTGTTAGCAACACCCATCTTTAAACAATCCAATCGGTTCCCAAAGAGTAAAATCATGCACTGCCCTACAAATTTTCTAAATTCAGGACCGATTAATGTGGATGCACGTCACAATAGCAGAAAAAAGGACAATCTTAACTTCTGTTGGAGACTTAAAGTGGTGAGGAATGGTAATGGTCCATTTTTGGGTGAACTATCCCTTTAAATGTCAAATTTACTAGCTAACCCCTTGGGTGTTAAAAAAAACCTGTCAGGATTTCTGAAGATGTGAAATATTAAAAAGGAAAAGGCCATAATTGTTGCATGTGTAGGATGTTTCCTTTTTGAGGAAAATAAAAATGTACTAGAGGAGGGTGTTTAGATTAAAGCTGTATGATGTAGATGTTCAATCAGTTCTACAATGTTCACATCAGATAATTCCAACTGAAAGAGCAACATTGCAGCCACTCCATTTCTGTACTTAAGCGGATTGTTTTTCCATGACGGGAGTTTTACAGATTCAAAAATGGTGTTTCTATAAATATAATTTTCTGCAAAGCACCGTGCAGACGTCACACCACCATGATGCTTGAAGGTTGACAGGAGGTTGGTAAAACATGTCTTTGGTGTTTTTTTGTTTTGTTTTTTACTTAAAGCTTGTGTGCAAAACCCTCTTTTGGTTTCTTTAAAAAAAAAAGCTACTGTCAGGATTTACTAAAGACATGCAGTGATGTGTTAACACTGAAAAGGCCTGGTAGGAGATTTCCTTTCATATGCAAAATCTATTGTAGGAACCCCTGTCAACACTTCCTTTTTTCCAGTATTTCTCCTGTATTTTGCCATTCTATCCCGCTGTCATCCCGTTTAAATATTTTCCTGTATTTTAAATTGATAAGAAAAAACACTGGTTTTAATGGGCTATATGCACATGGACTTTTAATTTTGAATAAAATAGAAGTCCATTATAAAATCTGCTTTGTTTAAAATCAATGATCTTCGCTGCCTGATTGAGATGCAATATAAAGTGGGTCTCACACCGGACAAGAAACACTAAATTCAGTTCCATCGCTCTACACCATGTGTTTAAAATATGAAAATGTCTTTTACCACAGTATATTGAATGGATGGCTCCCTTCTGTCAAACGTGATACAAGCGCTGTGCAAGGGAATTAATTTAATTAAAATTTTGTTTTTAATTTTGGCTTGAATGCATAAATAAAACATAAAACAAAAAAATAATACATAAAACAAAAATAATGACTTTATTCAACAGTTTCTTCTCCTCAGTGTCAGTATATTGTGCGTGTTCATGAGCGCTGTGTTTGAAATGCACAGACGCATCCGAGGTAATACTTTATTATTATTTTTTACACGTTGACTTACAAATTTTGGTCTAACAAACATTTACATAACAATGAAATATAAAAGGTGCAATATACAAACAATACATAAACAAATACTGACACTCAGTTTTAATCTAAATGAGTCTAATCCTCTTCAATTGAACTCTTTCCTGTAGAATTAATGTCTTTAATCTATGAAAGGTTGCCAGATCTGATGGAGTTTGTCTTCTTTCTTTTTTATTTTAGGTAGAATCTCATTTTCTCCCGTTCCAAATGTTTCATTACATCCCTCATTAGATGTAGAAATGTAGGAGCAGCCTTTTCTGTTTCCAGTTTAATAATATTAACCTTCGTTCTAGTAGACTGACAAATGCAGCTATATTTTGTTCTGTACTGTTTTTAGCTATAGAGGTAATACTTTAAGTTCGGCCGAGCGCAACACCTTGCAAAAAATGCATCGATTTGCTACACGTGATCTTTCCCCAGAATGAATATTATTGGTAACTTCTTTTGGGCTGCTGAAAATAATAAAAAAAACAGCCAGTTATTGCCATCGTAAAGCTGCAAAAGCCAAATATAAATTTCTAAATAACTTTGACTGGATTCGACTGAAGGAAGGAAAGTCAAATGCATCTACAAACAAACAATTTGAGACTCCGTTTGCTTCCAGTTAGCTTTTGCAAAAGTCAAATATAATTTTCTCAATAACTTTGACTCAATTCAACTGAAGGAAGAAAGTCTGAAGGAAGAATAGATTCCTTCATTTTTATTCGGCTTAGTCCCTTATTTATCAGGGGTCGCCACAGTGGTATGAACCGCCAACTATTCTGGCATATGTTTTACGCAGCGGATGCCCTGAAAGTCAAATAGATCTACAAACAAAACAAATTGAGACTCTGTTTGCTTCCAAATTAGCTTTTGCAAAAGACAAATATACATTTCTCAGTAACTTTTCAGTTGAAGCCAAATCCATCTAGGATGCCTTTAGGGTCAGTAAATCATGAGATCATTTTCATTTTTGAGTGAACTAGCCCTTTAAACCCTGAGAAATGCTTCAGTTTTGTGTTTATTTGAATGCCCTGCAGCTGAGATCTTGCTAAAGGCACTGAAACCCTCAGCGGTCGAGCGCTAGTTATCACCATTGTGCTGCTGCTGCGCGAGACTCTTAACCTCAGACGCTCCGGAGGGAAAATGTAGACGGCGCTCTGTGACAACAATGGAGAACCTCTGCCTGTGTCGTTTATCTGTGAAGAGAGAAACAGCTGACGCAATAGTGCAGCTCTTGAAGAACCAGATTTATTACAGCTAACTCCTAAACTAAAATAATAATAGAACTTTTGTGTGTCGGGAAGTGTAATTCTTTCCTATTTGCAAAAACTTTCATTCATTAATTTTCCTTTGGCTTAGTCCCTTTATTTATCAGGGGTCGCCACCGCGGAATGAACCACCAACTTATCCAGCATATGTTTTAAACTCTCATTCACACACATACACTATGATCAATTTAGCTACCCAATTCACCTATAAGGCAGCACGGTGGCGCAGTGGGTAGCACAATCGCCTCACAGCAAGAAGGTCGCTGGTTCAAGCCCCGGCTGGGTCAATTGGCATATCTGTGTGGAGTGTGCATGTTCTCCCCATGTTTGCGTGGGTTTCCTCCGGGTGCTCCGGTTTCCCCCACAAGTCCAAAGACATGAGGTACAGGTGAATTGGGTAAGCTAAATTGTCCAGTGTATGTGTGTGAATGAGTGTGTATGGATGTTTCCCAGTGATGGGTTGCAGCTGGAAGGGCATCCGCTGTGTAAAACACATGCTGAATAAGTTGGCGGTTCATTCCGCTGTGGCGACCCTTAGATTAATAAAGGGACTAAGCCGAAAAGAAAGTGAATGAATGAATGAATGAATTCACCTATAGCGCATGTCTTTGGGCTTGGGGGGAAACCGGAGCACCCGGAGGAAATCCACGCCAACATGGGGAGAACATGCAAACAGAAATGCCAACTGACCCAGGCTCTATAACACTGTCAGCAGGGACAAAAGTAACATTGTGTGCTAGATTTACTGGCTTAATCTTGTTCATTTTAAACATATCTGAAAAGGACCTTTTGAGTATGTTAACTGCAAACTTATTTTACCCTTTATCTTTGCAAAACAAAGATTCAATTGCATGTTCATTTTACTTTTCAGCTCCATCAGAATTATTCAAAAGTAACACAACTATAAGAAATGTACTTGTTTAGAATATGTTTTATTATTATTGGCAATACACGCTCATTTGATAAAACATCTGAATCGAAACACCTGCAGTGCAAACTCTAATGTGGAAGTGAAATAGGGTATGGCTATTAGCAGTGGGACATAAATAGCAGTGTTACTTGCGACTCTTGCTATTTGATTTACTTTTCAACTGAAAAACATCACACACTGCAAACCTAAGCATGTGTTATTGCACTAAATAACCAGTAGTTTGATCATTACTGTGACGCATGAAAAGAGAAACACAACTTGTAATAAGGAAAAAGTATCGCTACAATAATTTACTTTCTGCGCTTATAAACAGAAATTTAATTAAGCTCCAAGAAAATCACTGTTACTTTTGTCTTGCGCTACTTTCGTCCCCGCTTTCCCTTAGTAGTGGTGATTGCTTACTTGCTTACTCCTAGGGCCATGTGTATTGAAATTGATATTTAGCCTCACCATATTGGTGTTCTGTAACATCTAGTTTTGTGAGGCGAGTTGTTAGCCCAACGCTCAACCCCCAATCTGGAGGACCAGGACATACACACATACACTACGGACAGTTTAGCTTACCCAGTTCATCTACAGCATGTCTTTGAACCCACATGAACACGGGGAGAACATGCAAACTTCACACAGAAATGCCAACTGACCAGGCCGGGATTCGAACCAGCAACCTTCTTGCTTGCAGCGCTACCCACTGCGCCACCGTGTCACTCAGTAGTGGTGATTAAATGACCAAAAATGACCACTAATCCCTTACTCCTAAGTAATTTAATTACAGTAGCTATGTACTTTTAACTTATTACACCCAGGAGTGCTCACAGCTATCGTAAACATACTGAAGCATTGCACTGAAAAGAAAAAAACCCCGCCTACTGCTCGTAGCTCCGCCTCCACCTAATACTTCCATCAGAAGTGATTTCTGAATATTTTATATGTATTTATTGTTCAATTCAATTCAAGTTTATTTATATAGCGCTTTTTACAATGTAGATTGTGTCAAAGCAGCTTAACAAGTTC
>CAIGQW010055694.1:484097-499289 GCA_903798125.1 Danio choprae | reverse complement strand
AGAGTTTAGTTCAGTTCAGTGTGGTTTAAGTTTCACTGCTGAAAGTTCAAACACTGAAGAGCAAATCCACCGAAGCGCAGCTCCACAAGTCCCGATCCGAGCAGGCCAGTGGCAACAGTGGCGAGGAAAAAACTTCACCAGTTGACGAAGTGAAGGAAAAAAAACCTCGAGAGAAACCAGGCTATGTTAGGCACGGTCATTTTCTTCTGGCCAAACTTCCTATGTGGAGCTGCAGTCTAGGCGCCGGGCTGGAGAAGCTGGACATCCATCGTGGAAGTTGCAGGTGAGGGTAGGGCACCAGCGGGAGGTAAGGCTGGCCCACAGGATCAAAGGTAGACTTGTTCGTCACTGTAGCCTTTCAGGAATCAGTCTCATGCACTCCATTCCTCCATGGCCACCACGGTATCAGCTCGGGATACGGCCTGGTCCAGGATACCTTCGGATCATCTCTTCACAGGTCTAGGATCGCATCGATGGCGCTGCAAATCTGTAGGGACCTCGGGATGAGTATCCCCAGGTGGAAATAGAAAATAAAGAAAATAAAGAAAATATTTAGCGTATTGTTATTGTGAATGAAACAGAAGCATACTGTTATTTACAATGATAACAATAATAAGAAGTATTATTAAAATCTGCATCAATCGAAAGTTGCTGAGACTTTTATTTTAGTATGTTGACTTGCTTGCAACTGAAACAGAATATTGAGTAGGGGGCGGGGCTTTCTTTTTGCGCATCACTCCCTCATAGCAAACTAACAGTAAAAGGGGCGGGGTTAAGAATATTGCCGCCAAACTGACATCATCGAAGAACCACCCACTCCAAATTCCAAAGACTAACATTATTATTTCAGTGGATTAACTTGCATGGATTAATTGTTCACCTTAAGAAGAACAATGTGCGCTAGCAAAATAAACATAGTAAATTTTGATGTCACACATACTTTTAGTGGATTTACTGCCAGAGAGTGGAGACCCGTTGAGTCCTCTGGTTGTTTGTGATTGTGATGGAGGTTTTTTTTGACTGGTTTCTTCAGTGTTCTGCAGTGCTGAGCGAGATGTTATCTGTCAGTCAGCAGCAGATGTGTTTTACTCAGACTGACAGTCTCCCTTCAATGACCTGTGATGGAGTGTTTTGCTCAAGGGCAGTGTGATTATATGTGAAAGCCGCTCTTCAGGATTGGCTCTGAACAGGGGTCAGATCAGGAGAGGTTAGCGCTGGGATGTGTACAGTAGTTTGAGCATTATTAAGGTATTTAGATGATTTAAAGGTACACTGACTGGAATGCCTTGAATGCGTCTTTTGTAAAGTTCAAGGTTTGTTGGAGATACCTGGTTCAGAACTTGAACCAGGTATACAGTGCTCAGCATATATATGAGTACACCTCCCATAAATCTTTCATTTAAATGAATGTTTTCTATAGGATGCTTTACAATGTTATATTTGTGAATATACATTAGTTCAGTCAGTACTGAAGCCAAATCTGGAGCTTATCTAACAAAATAACTTACAATAATGGTTCAAAAATTAGTAGCCCAAATGTATATTCATTCATTCATTCATTTTCTTTTCGGCTTAGTCCCTTTATTAATCTGGGGTTGCCACCGCGGAATGAACCGCCAACTTATCCAGCAAATGTTTTACGCAGCGGATGCCCTTCCAGCTGCAACCCATAACTGGGAAACATCCATACACACTCATTCACACACATACACTACGGACAATTTAGCTTACCCAATTCACCTATACTGCATGTCTTTGGACTTGTGGGGGAAACCGGAGCACCCGGAGGAAACCCACGCCAACACGGGGAGAACATGCAAACTCCACACAAAAATGCCAACTGACCCAGCCGAGGCTCGAACCAGCGACCTTCTTGCTGTGAGGCGATTGTGCTACCCACTGCACCACCGTGAGGCCCCCCAAATGTATATGTTAGGGAAAAATATTCAATAAAACTTAAAAATCAAGCAAAAATCAAGAGAAACAAAAAATATATACAATTTTGTTGAAATGTTGTAGTTTGTAATTTATTTTTGCTATATTTTAAATTTAATTGTATTATATTTCCATTTCTAAAGATGTTCTGTGACTAAAATACTATTTTAATAAATATATCTGTTTAATAAATCTGTTTTGTTCAAATGCACCAATATATATTACCCATATTCACTGAGAAATGGAGAAAAATATTCATTTTCAAAATGGGGTGTACTCATATATGCTGAGCACTGTATGAAGAGATTGTTTGCAAAAACAGATAACCACCATTTTTCCACCGTTTTTTTTTTTACCATTGTTTTCTTTAATACTTAATATTTAATACGATATAAAAAAATTTATAAGAAAGTCTATAAATCATGTTACTTTCCCCAATTGTACTCATCAATACAAATGTACAGATATCTGTTGATATACAGTGGGAAAGAAAAGACCCAGACCCACTTAAGTTTTTCACTCTCTGTTATACTGCAACCATTTGCTGAAATCATTTGTTTTTTTTCTCCCCTCATTAATGTACACACAGCACCCCATATGGACAGAAAAACACAGAATTGTTGACATTTTTGCAGATTTATTAAAAAAGAGAAACTGAAACATCACATGGTCCGAAGTATTCAGGGTAGGGTTGCACCAGCTGTTCGTAAGTTCTTTCTTAAACTGGAACGTAAAGTCCCCACTAGAGGCTTAGTAACTACTAGCTGTCAGTGTTCGTCCGCGTCATCGTTTGTTGTTGTCACGTGCCTTTGTCTTCCTACTGCCACCGTCAATGTTAATCTGTTCCACCTGTGTTCATCCCTTGTGTCTCTTTAGCTTAATCATTCCTTCATCCATTTATACCCTTTCGTCTGTGTCCATTGTGGTCCGGTATTTTGGTTCGTGTGGTTGTCTCGTCCTGTCTTCCCGCATCCAGTATCTGTTCCCCGTAAGTGTTTAATAAATCCGTTTTGTAATGTTTCTCCTTCTCCGTCTCGTTCTGTCACCATCTGGCGTTACACTAGCTAGTTTGTACCTAAATTTGTTCTTACTTCGGTTGCACCACATGTTCTGAAGGCAAACCGTAGGTAGTAGGTCGTAAGCTCTCCGTAAAGTCATGCGTAGTCGCATTGAATCACCTAATATCCAATAAAAAGCATTTCAATCGTTAAACGGCTTTAAAATTCTGCTACTAATGCATCTATATGTAACTGTCCTATGAAAATGAAATTATAAGTCACATTTTTGTAGCACATTAAATTACAGTCAATCACTAATAACAGACGACGCACACCCCTGCATCGTGAGCCGTGAATGCACACGAAATACACATTTTATATATCCTACATATGAAAGAGAAAAGAGCAGGGAGAAAAACTCAGTCATGAAGACATTCTCGTATTAATTGATGGATACAATTAACACAAAACACTCCTTGATAGAAAGTTAAAGTCTTCTTTCACAAACTTCAAAGAAATGCGAGGTTTGGGAGGATAATAAGGCTGAGTAGAGGGAGATCATTCTTCATTATCACTGCGAGCTGCTCGTTGTAAACTAATCTCGCCGTCATCTCTTTTCTAGCGTTATACATGAGGAGAGGCTGCCGTAAATATTCAGTTAGAACGTAACGTTATGCTTAAACTAAGTTCAGTGGTGCAAGACAAAAATATTTAGTAATGTGTAAGTTGTAACTTAGTGTCCCTTTAAGTCACAATAGGCTACGTTTTAACGTGCATGCAGCCCCAGACCCTTTGCTCAGTATTTAGTAGAAGCACCCTTTTGATCTAATACAGCCATGAGTCTTTTTGGAAAAGATGCAACAAGTTTTTCACACCTGGATTTGGGAATCCTCTGCCATTCCTCCTTGCAGATCCTCTCCAGTTCTGTCAGGTTGGATAGTAAACGTTGATGGACAGCCATTTTTAGGTCTCTCCAGAGATGCTTAATTGGGTTTAAGTCAGGGCTCTGGCTGGGAAACGAGCTGCTTTATTATTAGTCAACAGTGTTATTAAAATCAGCCAACACAAAATAATAAGAAAGGCAATTCACGACCCTTTAAAAATATGTTTAATTTTCACTTTCTTTTCAAAAATGATGGCTGTAATATTACATATTTTATATGGACAGGTCAAAATAAGTTTTTATTTATTTTATTAAGCATTTAGTTCATTTTAGGAATTGTTGTACTTTTGTATATTATATTTATTTATTTATTTATTTTTATATATATATATATTTATTTATTTATTTATATATATATTTATTTATATATATATATATTTATATATATATATATTTATATTTATATATATATATATTTTTTTTTTTTATACTTATATTTAACTCTTTTATTTTATTTCAATTGTAGTAATTTTAGAATTTGAATTATTTACAGATTATTATTTTCAGATTTTAATGTTTATGTAATGTGTGTTAAAATGTTCCTGTTCAGATTCTTAACTCACAAACAAACACTTGTTGTGTACAATACACCAGTGTAACTAGTCTCTGGTAATCACCACTGAAATCTGCGCTCTGGACAAATTCAACTTCTTAAAACTAAAGTTTGTGTTGAACTCATTCATGAGCAGAAAGGACATTGAAGGAAATCATATCACCCTCATTGAGCTGTGCTGCTGGCGTATGAGGCGCTGTTTTGAGTTTGTTTCCCACTGCATTATTTCCCATAATTTTTCATCAGCAGCTTTTAAAACAAATGGCCATGAATTTTTTAATTAATTAGGTCTTGTAGCATACAGTGTAGCTTTGTTCATAATTAGCCGTCATTGTGCATTTAATGAGATTTCCGTCACCGCTGGAATGAGTTGTGAGCGTGTGTTGCTTCCACAGCTCAGCATAAAAGTAAAAGAAAAAATGAACAAAGTCTTGAGTCAGCGCAACACTCTCTTTATCGCTTACGACAGACACGTCTGATACCCTGTATTTACAGTCTGGAGACATTCAGCATTAACCAGCCAAACTGTTCTGCGGTTCAGACACTTTCCGGCCCCTGCGGCCCTCTAATGCTGTTTTAAAAGTTCATAATTGTATTTCACAGGTGTCCTACAATAGGTTTACATCCACTCAAGGTCAAAATATCCATCAGCTCTTTTCCTCAGTGTCTGAGGTGGTGTCCATGTTTTAAAAAACGCATATTTTTCTCTCCGTTTCAGCCTTCCGTCCACATTGAGACGCCCCTTTTAGGAAATTAAACCTATCTTATTGAAAATGCAGTCCATGGTGGATCAATTTGAAACTGCTTTATCGTGTGGACTGCGAAAACGGAGGCTTTCCAAAAACGATGACGCATTTTAGTCATGTGACCAATTCAGCTAACATGGTGGATGCTAACTAGGGCTGCACAGTATATCGTTGCAGCATCGATATCGCAATACGATCGTTCACGATCATTTCGCAATATATAGCGCAGAATCAAAAAAATATCGCAAGGTTAGATTTTTCCAATATCGTGCAGCCCTAATGCTAACATGCTAACAGCTAACATGTTTTGGATGCTGTCCGTTTTGGCAGCTTTATTAAAGATTAATGTCAGTTTGTATGTGATCTATATTGCTTCTCTTCAAAGGACACTGAGGACTCTATCATACACCTGGCACAATAAGGTGCAAGACATGTTTGGCGTGATTTGTTGCTATTTTCAGACCCGCGCAACCCAATTTTTCCCATTTTGCACCACGTTGTTTAAATAGCAAAGTCATTTGCACCACTTTGTGGACTCATGGGTGTGCTGGTCTGAAAAAGAGGTCTGTTAAGGCACATTGTTGGCTCGTTGTTATTTTGAGGAACTGAAATAGACCGCGCCATTGACCAAATAAAAGCAGGTCTAAAGTCCAGCGCAGAGCACGTTAATTATGCGCCTATGCAGGTTCAAAGGCTTAATACACACTGGATGTACAGCAATACACAAATAACTTTACATTGGAAAGGACTATAATATTACAAAAAATATTATTTACTACATGTATATAAAACACTTCCTCTATGCCTTCTTCATGTCCAGGGGGATTTTTATTTTATTTTAATGTTATTATTATTAGCAGTATTATTTATTATATCCATATTTATATTTGTTTTTATACAAACAAGTTTCCATCTGTTGGGTTTTGGAGATGTATGCATCACCATATGGGGCATAAGAACAGGACGTGTGTTTGGATATAACTCAGTTTATTGACCACATTTATTTGTTTGCTGGAAATTAGGACTGAATTTAGAAATAGTTTTGAAACATCTTTGCGCTTATCAAACGAAATTAAATATGTAGACTAATGGATGTCTTTAGTGGAGTGAGTTTCCACCGTTTCCTCACATGCAGTTTTTCCATTCAGTTTTTCCACTTACAAAGTCCATGTAAATAGCAAATGTGCCATGGCGCGACGCAACTGACTCTTAAAGGGAATAAGAGATGAGACTGACTGGTTTAATGTTCAAAACACACCCATAACTCATTAAGAGATTAAGCACAACCCTGTTAGACTATGCACCGCTGTGCAAATAGTATTTTTCCATCCTTAAAATAGCAAAAGTAGATTCGGACATGCCCTTAATGCTTTTGCGCCATACACTTTAGACTTTGCGCCTAGATCATTAAAATAGAGCCCTGAATGTTTACTGGGAGCTGTTGTTCATCGGCAGGAGCGTCATTTGTCCATGACGTTTCACAGAGACGGAAAGTAAATAAACGGTAGGCGAATATGACGCAGGTAAAAGCGTCTTACGTCTGTGCGCACACGCAGTACATGAACAAAAGCATTTTCAGTCGTTTTAGTGTGGATACATTTGAAAAGTATTGAAAATGAAAATGTAGACAGTTTTGACCAATTTAGATGAAAACTTCGTTTTCAAATGTATCCACATTAGTGTAGACGTAGCCTGAAATGGTTTCCCGTCTTTCAAAACCCCACCCCTCAAAACAGCCTACTCTTCTCTGATTGGTCAAATGGCGCAGATGATTCTGATTGGTGGAAATCAATCGCTCATTACCATATCGGAGTTTCAGTTGTTAATCCACTCTTCTAAATACATCGTGTAGGGATGCACGATATATTGTTGGCCATATCATTATCGGTCAATAAATGCTTTTTTAAATGTTAACGTTATCGTTGTCGTTCAAACTCACAGACGTTTAACATGAACCGTTCATCGATCATTT
Source organism: Danio choprae (assembly GCA_903798125.1). Taxonomy (NCBI): domain Eukaryota; kingdom Metazoa; phylum Chordata; class Actinopteri; order Cypriniformes; family Danionidae; genus Danio; species Danio choprae. The sequence continues at coordinate 492,142 of CAIGQW010055694.1, read as the reverse complement.
TTCCCGCAATTGATAGCAAGAACGAACATAGAAGCGTTGTCTGATTGACAAGCAGCACCTACATGTGTTCAAAAGAATCTAAAACGTCAAATGAGATGAATTGATGCCGCATTTTCTAAAGTAATACTATGTGTATTTAGCTTTTCGCTTGTACGGTGGCTCTGAACTGTCAAAACACCTCTCAAAACGCTTTTTCGGACATTACATATTTGTACATCTGTATATTACTGTAACACATTTTATTCAAGAACATTTGAGCTGATCTCAGTTCTTAGTTCTTTCATTTTCATTTCATTTAAAATATATTTATTTTACTTGTTTGTTAATTAAATCCCATTTTGTTGAGTAACCTATTATTTTTATGCAACAGTCAAGCTGCATGTTAATTTGCTATGCGAGGAAAAGGAAATAATCTATTTTTGGCATGCTGATTTATGTGAAATCGTAAATATAGGTCTATAAAATATCTTGAAATTATTGCTTTTTTGCTTTGAGCAGGCTATTCAGTTCATAAGATCAAACTTTTATGAAGTTTCTAAAATAAAATCAGTTGTTTACTGTATAAAAATATACAATTTTTAAATATTTATATTTATCGGCTAATAAATCGGTTATCGGCCTCCAAATCTTAAGAGTTATCGGTTATCGATATCGGCCACAAAATCCATATGTGGATGAAATGCATCCCTAACATTGTGATATGAACAGTAACAATGGGGTTTATTTTACTTTATCAGTTCAAACTCGAGTCCTCAGGCTTTAGAAGTGAATGTAAAGTGCAATTGCTTTCTGGGATTGCTCTGTTACTAAAAAACTACTGGAAAGAAATACACAATCCCTTACCAAATATCTGTAAATCTGTGATACCCTTTGATTGTAAACATATATTTTGGATGTATACCCGAGGAATGGTTAAAAGAGATACATATTTCACGAATATCCTGTTGGTGGCTGTCAAAAAAAAAGTATTATCAAAGTAAGTGTAATACTATTTGAGTTAAGTGTAAGTGTATACTATTTATCTTTTCTTATTATTTTATTCTTATTGTTTATGTATAGTCATGTAGTTTGACAGTTTTCTGCCCTTTGATATTCCTAGTCATTTCTCCCATAGGCAACTGAACCGTAAGTTCTAAAACAATCGCAAAAACGTGCGCAAAATATATTGTTTTTTTATTTAAAAATGAGCCAATGAGTGCAATTAAAATGAAACAAAGTATTTTTTTGTAAACCTAAACCGATATATTGCCTTTTTGTGGTTAGACATGGAAAATTATTCTGTATTTTCAAGTTATTTTCTAGCTTTTGAGTGTACATGGGTTGTACACTTGTTGTTGCGGTGCATTGTGGGATTGACTGAGTGCACTTTAGAACGGGTTGTTCCTAGAAGGGATACAGCTATGGCCGGAAGTTATTTATATTATTTATTCAACTAGGGTCCACTATGTAGGGCTGCTCCCTTAAATAGTGCACTATTTAAGGGTATAGGGGGCGATTATGGATACAGCCAAATGTGTGGGCTCTGTTTCGAATTCTCCACGAGTCTCTCACGCCTACAGACTGTGTGCATTGACTGATAACGTAATCCATTATCAGTCGCCGTTAACATTTAATGTAATACAATAAATCATCTGCAGCTACTGACGTTTTAATCAGCCATTTTCTCCACTCGTCCCAGAAAAAGAGCCCTGGATACAGATTAATATTGACACACTATTGAATGGATGAATAAAGATAAATGTTTACCTCAGAATGTGCTTTGCTAATGGACACAAGACCAAGCTAATGGTCAGTTCAGTGTTGCGTTCGCTGTTCTACTCAATTGTCGTCTACATTATAAATGTGCAACCCGTTTCATTCATGACGGATTTCCACTTTTTGGTCTTCAAGATTTGGTATTTCTCTTGGTTTGTTTCCTTTGGCTGGCCTGGGTCTGATGTTTCAGATATATAGAGATATATACAAAATTATTAGTGAATTAGTTTTTTCTTTTTCAAATATTTCCCTATTGATGTTTAACAGAGCAAGGAATTATTCACAGTATTTCCTATAATATTTTTTCTTCTGGATAAAGTCTTATTTGTTTTATTTTGGCTAGAATAAAAGCAGTTCTTAATTTTTTAAAAACCATTTGAAGGTCAATATTATTAGCCCCCTTAAGCAATATTTGTTTCCAATTGTATGTCACAAAATATGGTATGTTTTAGGACTGCACAGTATATCGTTTCAGCATCATATATCGCAATGTGCGCGTCCACATTAGTCACATTACAGGACGTTTAATGTTGAGTCGGGATTATAGTGGATTAACACCACAATTCAGAACATATGAGATTTGTGGAGTCAGTGAAGTGTTCAATCGTAAAAGATTATCATTTGCATGTGTTTTTAAGGCCTGGGACTGTGTGAGCATTTAAAAAGCGTTTGGGCACAAGAAATTGGACCATTTGTAACTTTAATCAAGCTTAATTTGATTGATTTATTTATTCAGTGAAGACTGTACAGTGTTATTTTACATCGGATTATTCAATTTCTGTACTTGGATGCTGTTAGACTCTCCAGACAATCATAAAACACTGTTTATTTCACTTCTATCTTTTATGGGTACACTGTGGTCATAAAGGGATGGACATGGTCAGCAACAATACTCAGGTTGGCTGTGGCATTGACATGATGCTCAATTGGTACTAATGGGCCCAAAGTGTGGCAATAAAATATACCCCACACCATTAAACCATCACCAGCATCCTGAACCATTGATACAAGGCAGAATGGATCCGCGCTTTCATGTTGTTGATGCCAAATTCTGACCCTACCATCCAAATGTCACAGCAGAAATCAAGACTCATCAGATCAGGCAACGTTTCTCCAATCTTTTATTGTCCAATTTTGGTCAGCCTGTGCCAATTGCAGCCTCGGTTTCCTGTTCTTAGCTGACAGGAGTGGCACCCGGTTTGGTCTTCTGCCGCTGTAGCCCATCTGCCTCAAGGTTGGACGTGTTGTGTGTTCAGAGATGCTCTTCTGCATACCTTGGTTGTAACAAGTGATTATTTGAGTTACTGTTGCCTTTCTATCAGCTGGAACCAGTCTGGCCATTCTCCTCTGACCTCGGGCATCAACAAGGCATTTTGCGCCCACAGAACTGCCGCTCACTGGATATTTTCTTTTTTTCAAACCATTTTCTGTAAACCCTAGAAATGTAGACCAGCCCGTCTAGCACCAACAACCACGCCACATTCAAAGTCACTTAAATCACCTTTTTTCCCCCATTCTGATGCTCTGTTTGAACTGCAGCAGATTGTCCTTATCATGTTTACATGCCTCAAGGCATTGAGTTGCTGCCATGTGATTGGCTGATTAGAAATTTTGCGTTAACAACCAGTTGGACAGGTGTACCTAATAGACTTTCCAGTGAGTGTGTATATATGTGTGTATGTATGTATGCATGTATGCATGTATGCATGTATGTAAGATTTTGTATGCATGTATGTAAGATTTTTTAAAATATCGTGCAGCCCCAATATGTGTTCTCAAATCAGCTCAAAACATCAGACATGGTTCATGTCCTCTGACAGGATGGAGTCAAATCTCAAGCTAACACCTCAGAAAGGTGACATGTTTTGTCTGATAATTATCGTGAAAAGTACTATACAAATAAACCTGAATTGAATATTTGTCCAAGAAAAATCTAAGAAAATCTAGAATTTGAGGGTAAAAAAAAATCTAAATATTACGAAAATCACCTTTAAAGTGGTCCAAATTAAGTTCTTAGCAATGCATTATGGGTAGGGATTAGCAATGGATTATGGATAGGGATTATTACCAGTAGGATGATTATTATTATTTATAGTGGGAATTATACAAAATGCTTTCCTGGAACATGGTCTTTACTTAATATTGTAATGATTAATACTTTTTACTATTCCCAAAAATATACTTGTGGGCAACATGACATCTATGGTCACAAGTGTTGGTGGGATTTTATTCTGTCCAATTGATTGCATGATTGTGGTTTGGGCAGCACGGCGGCTCAGTGGTTAGCACTGTCACCTCACAGCAAGAAGGTCGCTGGTTCGAGTCCCGGCTAGGCCAGCTGGCATTTCTGTGTGGAGTTTGCTTGTTCTCCCTGTGTTGGCGTGGGTTTCCTCCAGGTGCTCCGGTTTCCCCACAGTCCAAAGACCTGCGCTATAGGTGATTTGGATGAACTAGATTGTCCATAGTGTATGAGTGTGTGTGTGAATGTGAGAGTGTATGAGTGTTTCCCAATACTGGGTTGCTGCTGGAAGGGCATCCACTGCATAAAACATATGCCGGAATAGTTGGCGGTTCATTCCGCTATGGCAACCCCTGATAAATAAGGAAACCGAAGGACAATGAATGAATGGTTTGCTATTAGTCGATCTACTGGGATTGACAGCTCAAGCCCCGCCCTCAGTCTAGTACAAGCATTTATCAGAGACGAGATGCTGACTTGTAAGGGTGCAGACAGTGAGCAGGTGTGTTTGAGCGCAGTGTTTTGAAAGGCCGTAAGCACTCATAGAAACCCGAGAGCATCAGATCTGATCAGAGACACCTGGAGCCTGGCAGATACGAGCTTCCGTCGCCATATAAACAAACTGGATCGTCTGTGGTTTGTCCACAGATCAGAGGTCAGACTCTGTGATTTTAATGGCTTTGTGGATGTTGGTCAGGCTCAGGTGCTACGACTGCTGTTATAAACCCTCGGGTCACAATCACTGCCTGGTAATACAGTTTTATTGGGAGTTTTTTTCATTGTGCTGTGTTTACCCTCTCAAAAAACACTGTTGTTTTACATTCCTTATGGTGTTTCAATGAAAATAATGACAATATAAGAAAGTTTTATGGGGTTCGACCGTAATTATTTTGCTTGGATGCAAACTTTTTGTGAGACAAATATACAGCTTAATGTCATATACTGAATAATGTGCCTGAGAGTAACAGTCTTCAGTAAGTCCATTGGATTTATCAGGTCACAGTCCCGATAATGACATATGTGTCCTGAGCGTGTGCCGTTTTTTTGTGTGTTGTGCGAGAAGGTGACAGCGCCTCACTGTAATGAATGGAGTAAATCACAGCAAAGCCATTACAGCAGCGGGTCGGCTCTGGCCTGTGGGAAGCCCACGCGTTTGACCCCTCGCACCATCATTTATTTCCACCGTCCTTCAGCTCGCGGCTCTCTGAAGACACTGATATCTGGCTCTCCATCATCGCTGAAGGAACTGAGGTGGGTGTTGTTGCTCGGATCCGAGCGGATGATGGATTTGCTTTGAAAACGCGTCGGTCTGTAGGTTATGTTGAGGTTATGTTGTTTGTGGGCTGTGTGCATGCTGGACTACATTGCGCATGAAAAAAAGACATGCACAAGCTTACTGTTTGCATTTATTTTTTGAAGGGAGTCATATTATGCAAGATGGCATATGAGTTTCAGGTGTTTGTTCAACGTGTAATGTGCAATGTAATGTGTAATGGGCTAAGTGGTTAGCACTGTCGCCTCACAACAAGAAGGTCGCTGGTTCGAGTTCCGGCTGAGCCAGTTGGCATTTCTGTGTGGAGCTTGCATGTTCTCCCCATGTTGGTGTTGGTTTCCTCTGGGTGCTCCGGTTTCCCCCACAGTCCTAAGACATGCGCTATAGGTGAATTGGATGAACTATATTGGCTGTAGTGTATGACTGTGTGTGTGTGTGTGTGTGTGTGTGTGTGTGTGTGTGTGTGTGTAAATGTGAGAGTGTATGAGTGTTTCCCAGTACTGGGTTGCAGCTGGAAGAGCATCCTCTGTGTAAAGCATATGCTGGATAAGTTGGCGGTTCATTCCGCTGTGGCGACCCCTGATGAATAAAGGGACTAAGCCGAAGGAAAATGAATGAATGGTTTGCAATTGCAATTCAAAAATAATTTGTGTGTGTCTCTTTAAATGCAAATGGGCTGCTGTTCCCTGCCCCCTTTCTACTATTGGATGGTGCCTTTACAGCTTGTGGCTCAGATACTCCAGCAGAAACACGCATAAGCTCTGGATGAGTTTTATAGCCTTGTCATTTTAAACTCTGCTATATGTTTTTTTAAATATATATAAAATATATGGTATTTCAGCTGATATACACTACCTAACAAAAGTCTTGTCGTCCATCCCAGTTGTAAGTAAATAATCACTTGACTTTTAGTTGATCATTTGGAAAAGTGGCAGAAGGTCAATTTTTTTTTTTCAAAGAATCATCTGTTGAACTGCATCCCAATCATCACAAATACTGCACAAGACCTATTGGAACCCGCATGGACCCAAAATTCTCACAGATATCAGTCAAGTTTGTTAAAGGAAAAATCATGGTTTGGGGTTACATTCAGTATGGGGGCGTGCCAGAGATTTGCAGAGTGGATGGCAACATCAACAGCCTGAGGTATCAAGACATTTGTGCTGCCCACTACATTACAAACCACAGGAGAGGGCAAATTTTCCAGTAGGATAGCGCTCCTCATATTTCAGCCTCTACATCAAAGCTCCTGAAAGCAAAGAAGGTCAAGGTGCTCCAGGATTGACCAGCCCAGTCACCAGACATGAACATTATTGAGCATGTCTGGGGTAAGATGAAGGAGGAGACATTGAAGATGAATCCAAAGAATCTTGATGAACTCTGGGAGTCCTGCAAGAACGCTTTCTTTTCCATTCCAGATGACTTTATTAATAAGTTATTTGAGTCATTGCAGAGATGTATGGATGCAGTCGTCCAAGCTCATGGCAGTCATACACAATATTCATTATTTTTCCACTGCACCATGACTTTATATTCTATACTGCACATTATTTCTGTTAAGTGACAAGACTTTTGTTTAAGCAAAGTCACACCTTATTGTCCTAATTAAATCATTAAAAATTAAGTCATGATCATGTTTTATTTTGGTAAAATAAGCGTAATCTAGAGGTCTTTGCCCACTTGTGATACCAAATGATCAACTAGAAGTCAAGTTATTATTTGTTGTTCCTAAAACTTGGCGACAAGACTTTTGTCAGGTAGTGTAGAACTGATATGTGTGTGTATATATATATATATATATATATATAAATTCATTCATTCATTTTCTTTTCGGCTTAGTCCCTTTGTTAATCTGGGGTCGCCACAGCAGAATGAACTTCAACTTATCCAGCATATGTTTTACGCAGCGGATGCCCTTCCAGCTGCAACCCATCACTGGAAAACATTCACACTCCTACACTACGGACAATTTAGCTTACCCAATTCACCTATAGCGCATGTCTTTGGACTTGTGGGGGAAACCGGAGCACCCGGAGGAAACCCATGCAAACACGGGGAGAACATGCAAACTCCCAGAACTCACAGAAACGTCAACTGACCCAGCCGGGGCTCGAACTAGCGACCTTCTTGCTGTGAGGCGATTGTGCTACCCACTATATATAATATTGACCTTTAAATGGTTTTTAAAAAATGTAAAACTGCTTTTATTCTAGGCGAAATAAAACAAATAAGACTTTCTCCAGAATAAAAAATATTAAAGGAAATACTGTGAAAAAGTCCATTCTCTGTTAAACATCCTTTGGAGGGCTAATATTTTTGGCTTTAACTGTATTTATGCATTAAAGGTGATGTTTGTACGTTTTTGACTCTTCTAAAGCATAAAAATACTGTAATATGTTTGCAGATATTTAAGAAACATGCTAAATGTACAGTTATTCTCGTTTGATAATGTGCGTTCTGTGCCACAATGTCTGTCTTTGTTTTGGTCTCTATAACCAGCCCACTGCCAGTTTACCCAATTATGTTTCAGCACCCCGGGTTGCCTTAGAAGAAAACACAATCTATTTTATTTCAGACATGAAGGCTTTTTTTTTGCAGTGTAAATGAATTTAAGTTGTCAGTTAAATTTGCTTAGCCTGGAACAGAGTTATTCAAAGCAAAGATCAGAAAAAGCTGAATAATTCTGCTCTGTTCTGGATCTGAAGCAGAGCAGCAGCTCAGAGCAGCAGCTCACACACACACACACACACACACACACACACACACACACACACACAC
>CAIGQW010055694.1:470799-484087 GCA_903798125.1 Danio choprae | reverse complement strand
CACACACACACACACACACACACACACACACACACACACACACACACACGCTATAATAAATGATCTGTTGTGTATTTTAAGCTGAAGCTTTCTGGAAACACCAAAGACTATAAAAAGGGCATAAAAGGTGCCAAATAAATCCAATTCATCTTTATTTCTATAGCTCTTTCACAATGTAGATTGTGTCAAAGCAGCTTAACATAGGAGATTATAGTAAATTGAAGCAGTGTCAGTCCAGTTTTCAGAGTTAAAGTTCAGTTTAGTTCAATTCAGTGTGGTTTAAATTTCACTGCTGAAAGACCAAACACTGAAGCAAATCCATCGATGCGCAGCTCCACAAGTCGTAACCAAGCAAGCCAGTGGAGACAGTGACGAGGAACAAAACTTCACCAATTGATGAAAGTGAAGGAAAAACACCTCAAAAGAAGACAGACTCAGTTGGGCACGACCATTTCTCCTCTGGCCAAACATCTTATGCAGAGCTGCAGTTTATGCGCCGGAGGCTGGAGAACGCTGGACGTCCATCGTGGAGAAGCTGCAGGTGTGTGTAGGTCACCTGTGGGTGCAGGCTGGCCCTTCAGAATCAATGCGAAGACTCGTTTGTCACTGGGGTCTTTCAGGAATCAGTCTCATGCTCTCCACTCTTCCACGACCACCACAGCAGCTGCTCAGGATACAGCCTGGTCCAGGATTATGGAGACCTCGGGATAATGAAAATCAGACTAACGTAAGCGTAGGTGCCGTTCAAACTATAATGTCTTTTGGGAAGTGTTCCCAGCTCCGGTTGCCTTAATTAATGTAGCCTAACAACCCTTTAGAGGATTTGGGGATAGTTCACCCAAAAATGAAAATTCTGCCATCATTTACTCAGCCTTGACTTTCACAAAAAGCAGCTTCAGTTTTTTTTGTTCTGTTAAACACAAAAGAAGATTCTTTGAAGTAAGCTGGAAACCTGTAACCATTGACATTCATAGTAGGAAAAAGTATTACTATGGAAGTAAATGGATACCGGTTTCCAACATTCTTTAAAATATCTTCTTTTGTGTTCAAACTGAAATTTTTTTAGTGAGCTGTCCCTTTAAATACAACAATAAATATACCTTCTTTTTACTATTAATCTATATAAATCATTGCTTTGATGTTAATCTTTGCTAAGCTAACTTCTACTATTGCTGATTCCTTTTTGAGCTCTCAGAAGCTATCTCGCTTTCCTGCAGGATCTCTGGGCTTTTTTGTTGTTGTTTTTTTCACTTTATGCTTTCAGATCTGGCCAGGAGTATAAATGGCAACTGTAGACATGCTCTGTGTTTCCCCACATTGCCTGTGTGTGTGTGTGTGTGTGTGTGTGTGTGTGTGTGTGTGTGTGTGTGTGTGTGTGTGTTACAGTAAATACAGTCAGCTTTCTGGTAAGAGTTACTTCGCGCTTCTCATCAACACTTTTTTATGCCATATTGATCGTCCCTGAATCATGCATGCACACTCACACACTCACATGCACACACATACATAGACACACACTCTCTTACTCACATGCACACACACTTTCACATAGACACACTCTCTCACTCATATGCATACACACTTTCACATAGACACACACTCTCCAACTCAAATGCACACACACTTTCACATAGACACACACACTCACTCACATGCACACACACTTTCACAAAGACACACACTCTCCAACTCAAATGCACACACACTTTCACATAGACACACACACTCACTCACATGCACACACACTTTCACAAAGACACACACTCTCCAACTCAAATGCACACACACTTTCACATAGACACACACACTCACTCACATGCACACACACTTTCACAGACACACACTCTCTCACTCACATGCACACACACTTTCACAGACACTCTCTCTCACTCACATGCACACACACTTTCACATAGACACACACTCTCTCACTTGCACACACACACATACAGACACGCACTCTCTCACTCAAATGCATACACACTTTCACATAGACACACACTCTCTCATTCACATGCACACACACATACATAGACACACACTCTCACTCACATGCGCGCACACACACTTTCACAGACACACATTCTCACACACACACATACACACTCATCCTGCTCTTGAGCGTCTCGGCTCTGCGCGGCTGCTAATGTCTCGTTAGCATGCTCAGCAGGGAAGGTAGTGTGATAGATGCTGCTGTGAATAAAAAATGAGCTGCTATGAAGGGAAAGAGGTCCGCGAGAGGCATGAATGAAGCCTCGCAGATGTGTGACACTCATTATAGAAACACCTGCACACACACACACACACACACACACATTTGACATCTCTAGCGGTGACTGAGACTAAGACTTTTTGTTTCACCTTTATGAGATGGAAATATGTGATGCTGTAGCTGTTTTTAGCCTTTCAGTAAAGTCAGTAATTCATTATTCATTCATTTTCCTTTTGCTTAGTTTCTATTTCAGAGGTTGCCACAGCAGAATGAACCGCCAACTGTTCCAGCATATGTTTTATGCAGCGGATGCCTTTCTAGTCGCAACCCAGTACTGGGAAACACCCATACACACTCATTCACACACACACACTCATACACTACGGCCAATTTAGATCACCCAATTCACCTATAGCGCATGCCTTTGGACTGTGGGGGAACCGGAGCACCCGGAGGAAACACACGGCAACACTGGGAGAACATGCAAACTCGAACCAGCGACCTTCTTGCTGTGAGGCGACAGTGCTAACCACTGAGCCACCGTGCCGCCTCTGTAAGGAAAACGCTAGTTCATTGAGTCAGAAACACTACCGGTTCAATCCAGAGCTCGAACAAATTGTAAATGAATCATAATTGCTGTCTATTTTATTCGCTTTAAAATGGTCTGTTTTGTAGATTTGTGAATCGTTCAAAACGTGTTCGCTGATTAATAAACCTAAGCTCAGACTCTTTCAGGTCAATTTCTGAAGTAATCCTTCCGTTGTTTGTGTGAGACTGTTCAGGCATTTATTCACACATCTGATTGTTAGCATATTAGCGAGTCTAATTTGTGAATGAATCATTTTGTGAATCAACTGATTAATTACAATAAGTCGGATTTACTGTATACTGAAAAGATTGAGGCGGCACGGTGGCTCAGTGGTTAGCACTGTCGCCTCACTGCAAAACGGTCACTGGTTTGAGTCTCGGCTGGACCAGTTGGCATTTCTGTGTGGAGTTTGCATGTTCTCCCGGTGTTGGTGTGGGTTTCCTCCAGTTCTTCCGGTTTCCCCCACAGTCCAAAGACATGCGCAATTCACACGGGCTTCAGCGTCAACGCTTGATAGAGGGCGTGTCCGATGTTGGGGCTGACGCGATCGTCATAACAGCGTCAGCCAATGAAATTAGTCTGCAATCAGCTACTTTCTGAGCTGGGGTATTTGTATAAAGCGATCTGATTGGCTGACGCTTTCTTTGGTGCTTGAAAAGTTGAGAAATTCCCCACTTCTGCAGCGAGCAACGCCACTGAAGCAGTACCGACGGGTCCATAATTCAGTTCGGCAAGGCTTGACATCACCCATTCAAAGTGAATGGGAAGCGTTGACGCTGACATCCCGTGTGAATGGGGCGTAAGTGAATTTGATGAAGCAAAATTGGCCGTAGTGTATGAGTGCATGTGTGAGTGAGAGTGTATGGGTGTTTCCCAGTACTGGGTTGTGGCTGGAAGGGCATGCGCTGCACAAAACATATGCCGGAATAGTTGGCAATTCATTCCGCTGTGGCGACCCCTGAATAAGGCACTAAGCCGAAGGAAAATGAATGAATGAAAAGATTGAATCATTGCCACTCTTTAAAGTCCACATAAACCTAAAGCTGCGACCGTTTTTATTTTCATATTGTGACGCAGTTCCTAGAGAAATGGAATATTAAATGAGAAACAGTGGGCGTGGCTTGTTTTTTCTACTACGAGCTGATTGGATGTAGTAACTTAGGCATTTCATTCAGAAAGATGGCGAAAGTGTTTGGGGAGAGTTATTACAACCTAACATACTCCTCCTCACCATTTCTGTTTGTTATCGAAACTGACGGTTGGAGGGGCGTGGTTAAGTATGTTAGCCACGCCCAATACCTCAGAAAGAGTGCGCGTGTGTGTGCGTGTGTGTGCGTGTGTGTGCGCGTGTGTGTGCGTGTGTGTGTGTGTGTGTGCGCGTGTGTGTTTTTGGCCTCTGGAGTGTGATGGAGGTGAAATCTCTGGCTCTCCTCCAGCTCTCTGTGATGTCCGCTCACACACACACACACACACACACACACACACACACACACACACACACACACACATACAGAGGTGTTTCTCCAGGGTTTCCCTCCGTTCAGAGATGCCAACGTTCCTGTCAGGCTGTCTTCAGTCCTGCTGGGCTGTTTAGTCGGAGGTCTCGTTTGCGTTGATGTGCTGCTGTATAATTTACACTTTCCTGCTCATTGTTTTTCTTCTCCCTCAGTAGCACTTTTCCTGTCATCTCTGGAGTGTGTGTGTGTGTGTGCGTGCATCTGCATGTTTAAGTGGGTTAATTCCTCATTCTGATTGGTTGATGGACATTGTGTGGTGTTGATTAATTACAGTGTGAGGCAGCGCTAGATTCATATGATCAAGTGACATGTGCGATATGACTTAACCCTTTGTTTTACATTCACATTTCGTTTAGTATATACATGCTATGTCTTTTTTTTCTCTCTCCGAACATACGTGTGTCCTCCCGGTGGTTTGTCAACACCCACTCACTATTGTGAAGCACACTCAGAATCGCACAATGTTTTCCAAGATGTATGGGGTGCTTATAAGTAGGTGTCTGGTGCATGTGGAGAGTGCCGTTATTCCTGCTGTAGTAGGCGCCACCTGCTGGATTAAAAATATTATTCACTATATGAATAATGTTTTAGATTAAAGTTTCGTTTCTTTCATTCATTCATTTTCCTTCGGCTTAGTCCCTTATTTATCAGGAGTCGCCACAGAGGAATGAACCGCCAACTATTCTGTCATATGTTTTACACAGCGGATGCCCTTCCAGCAGCAACCCAGTACTGGGAAACGCCCATACACTCTCACATTCACTTATACACTACGACTAATTTAGCTTATCCAATTCATCTATACGCATGTCTTTGGACTGTGGGGGAAATCGGAGCACCCGGAGGAAACCCACGCCAACACCTGGAGAACATGCAAACTCCACACAGAAATGCCAAGTGGCTCAGCCGGGACTCGAACCAGCGGCCTTCTTGCTGTGAGGCGACAGTGCTAACCACTGAGCCACCATGCCGCCTTCTTACAATCAGTATTTAGTAAATGTACTGCAAGTTAAAATGTTGTCGCCAGTGTTACCGGTTGAAAACTAAAGTGGCGTTAAGGTCTTAATGTATGGAAAGAGTCTTAAAAAAGGTCTTGAATTTCACTCTCTGATTCCTGTATATACCATAGAGAGGAAAAGAGTGTGTCTTCTACACTTCAAGTACTTATATGTGTGAAGCACACTCAGAGTGGTACTATATTTTCCAGAAATATGGAGTGTTGATAAGAAAGTGTCTGGTGCATATGGAGAGGAGAGATTCAGGGAGAGTGTCAAGCCCACTCGCCTGTGTGAAGCACTCCAGCATCATATGCTTTTTCAGCATTCTACTGACCATTCTATTGTTTGTTTATCTTCTTTGCATGTGATTAGTAATTTATTGCCTCTATTATACTGTATACTTATATTTCTATTTGCTAGTTACTTTAGTTACAATTACTAGTTTCTAAGCTAGTAATTGTTGCGTTTTTAGATGCATTATCAGTTGCATATAAGAAGCAGGTTTTTGGCAGCATGATCAATTTATTTTATTTTCATATATATATATATATTGGGCAGCACGGTGGCGCAGTGGGTAGCACATTCGCCTCACAGCAAGAAGGTCGCTGGCTCGAGTCTCGGCTGGGTCAGTTGCCATTTCTGTGTGAAGTTTGCATGTTCTCCCCATGTTTGCGTAGGTTTCCTCCGGGTGCTCCGGTTTCCCCCACAGTTCAAAGACAATTGGGTAAGCTAAATTGTCCGTAGTGTATGAGTGTGTATGGATGTTTGGATTGAGTTGTGTGGATGTTTCCCAGTGATGGGTTGCAGCTGGAAGGGCATCCGTTGGCGGTTCATTCCGCTGTGGCGACCCCAGATTAATAAAGGGACTAATCCGAAAAGAAAATGAATGAATGAATGAATATATATATAATTAATAATGCATTTTTAATGTTTACAGTTACTTGTTTATTTATTTGCATTTTAATTGTTTTTATTTGTTTAGTCATTTGTTCATTTGCTCATTTCTAGCATGTTGTTTATTTTCTGGTTATTTTTTCTTGGTTAGCTTTTATTTATTTATTTGTTTATTTATTGTTTATTTACTAAACAACATCATTAATTAATAAAATTTAATTCTTTAAAAATATGATATTAATAATTTATCTATTTATTAACGTTATTTATATTCATTTATTTGTATATTTACTTTACCTGTATTTATGTTTTGATTTGATTTATTTGGTTATGCTTGACTTGCAGTTAATTTTTTTTAAAGTGCTTTTATTAATTGATTGACTAATGCAAAAGTTAAAGTTATCACAATGTCATTTTTTTTTTTTAATTATTGTTTGGGGCCATGTCTTAATGTTTTAATTATATTTTTATTAAATTAAATGTAATTTCATTTAATATTTAATTACATTTTATTTAATTTAATTTTATTTAATTTCACTTCATTTAATTTGATTTAATTTAATATTTAATTAAATTTTATATTTAATTTTGTTTAATATTTAATATTTTATGTTATTTTATTTCACTTTATTTTATTTTTTTTCCCAGTTTGTGTGTTGACAATGGTCCATGTCATTCAGCTCTACAGAGTGCATCAGGTCTCGTATTAGAGTTAGCTGTTGGATTGAACTTGACGCTCAGATGAAATGGTTTCATTTATTAAACTGCCTCTTCTATTGTCACCTCAGCTTGTAGTGCAGAGCGAACAATTCTCACAATGCTCACAACCATCAGTAAAAGAGCTCGTATCCCATATCTGCCCGCTGTCGCACTCCTATTGCGTTTTTTTTCCCTTTGCTTATCTCCCAGCAGGCCTTGCTGCTTAACAGCCATGACCAGGCAGGAGAGATAGTAGAGCAGAGCATTCAAGGACAGTGTGTGTGTGCATATGTGTGTGTGTGTATGTGTGTGTATGTGTGAGTGTCAGCATTACAAGCAGCTCCTCCATGCAATCACCTTATGCTTTTTATATATGATGGAGATCTATATGAGAGATTGAAAGTTATTGAGCAAAACTGGTTATGATATATTTTTATTTCTATTTTTGATATGATACCTTAAAAATAAACACACTCACCGGCCACTTAATTAGGTACACCTGGCCAACTGCTCGTTAACACAAATTTCTAATCAGCCAATCACATGGCAGCAACTCAATGCATTTAGGCATGTAGACATGGTCATGGTGAGACCACCTGGGGAAACGAAATAATGCAGATATGACCACTAAACTGTTTGCATTCGCCAGACAACACAGTGGGTTTGTAATGACAGAAGTGGTGCGTTTATTATGGGTACGGCGAGCAGTTTGTTTAGTCCTCAACATCTGCCTACTCTCTCCAACAGTCCAAATACGGCTGTGTTTTCCACAATACATGTAGTGTTTACTAGGAAATATAGTGGGAGAGCCGGACACAAACACAACACTCCACTTTACTGTTTGAAGAGCACAGCGTTTATCAACACTGCGAAATAAATGAAGGTTTTGCTTCCCCTCATGGACAGTTTAAGCTCTTTTAATTGGAGATTTCTCTTTTGTCTCTTATCTATCTGACATTTTAAACGAAACTTGCAGCAGTTTTGCACTTTTTTGCACCAGACACTTTCTTAAAATCACTTCATATCTCTTGAAAAACATTGTGCGTTTATGAGAGTGCCTCACAGAGGTGAGTGGGTTTGACAAACCCCCTGTAGAAACCCTCTTCTCTCTATATGCACCGGACACTTTACTTAAACTTAAAAAAAAAAAAAAAATGATTCATTGGGTTACTCAATTTTATTAAGGTATGTGGTTGCAAACTGTTTATATGAGCTGAATTTAAATAAGTTGACCATTGCTACATTTAACTTGTTTGTTTAAATTCAGCAGATATCAATTGTTTGCAACCACTTACCTTAAAAAAATAGTAAATTCAATAAATCATTTTTTTCAGTGTTGTTGTTTTTGTGTTTTTTAAATATATTTGTGGTTTTAGCCAATATTCATAGTCCCCCAATATTCATCATTCACCCAAGATTCTCACAGAAATCAGTCAAGTTTGGTGAAGGAACAATCATGGTTTGGGGTTACTTTCAGTATGGGGGCATGCGAGAGATCTGCAGAGTGGATGGCAACTTCAACAGCCTGAGGTATCAAGACATTTGTGCTGCCCATTACATTACAAACCACAGGAGAGGGCAAATTCTTCAGCGCTCCTTCTCATACTTCAGCCTCCACATCAAAGTTCCTGAAAGCAAAGAAGGTCAAGGTGCTCCAGGATTGGCCAGCCCAGTCACCAGACATGAACATTATTGAGCATGTCTGGGGTAAGATGAAGGAGGAGACATTGAAGATGAATCCAAAGAATCTTGATGAACTCTGGGAGTCTTGCAAGAACGATTTCTTTGTCATTCCAGATGACTTTATTAATACATTATTTGAGTCATTGCAGAGGTGTATGGATGCAGTCCTCCAAGCTCATAAGTAATGAGACTTTTAAGTGAAGTGACAAGACTTTGTCTAAGCAAAGTCAGAGCTTACTGTCCTAATTATATAATACAAAATCAAGGCATGACCATATTTTATTTTGCTAAAATAAGCGTAATCTAGAGGCCTTTGCCTTTCATATAAGCCACTTCTGATACCAAATGATCAACTAGAAGTCAAGTTATTATTTGTTGTTCCTAAAACTACCTAAAGACTTTTGTCAGGTAGTGTACATTTATTTCAGGGTTTATTTTTATGATTCGTAAGTTAAACAGAACAGCATTTTTTTATAGCGATATTTAGTATCATTATAATTGCTTTAGTGTGACTTTTGAGCAATTTAATACATCCTTGTTAAATAAAAGTATTAATTTCCATACTTAAAACAGTCTGAGCTGTGGTGCAAGTTATCTTTTACATGAAAAGTTTTCAAGTTACAAAAAGTGTTTGGTCTATTTACATTTTGTCCATCAATATTCACTCATTTTAGTCCATTTCACTCTGACTTAACTGACATATAATTGCAGTCAATTAAAATTACCTTTCACTTTTATAAAAATGCAAATTGACGAAACATTAAGACTACACTTTAATCCAATTTTCAGTGTTTTGAAAGCTATATAAGCATATTAATGTTGGCACCCATAACATATAAAATACAATGACACCATCTTTGAAGACCAGATCCTTTAAAATAATGGCATTTAGAAATTGATGTAGTGCAATTAACACGAGTTAGGGCTCATTCACACCAAATGCGACTTTGCTTCTAAAAACGTGAGACGCTGCTCTCAGGAATGGGTTTTAATTAAAAAATAATGGTCCACATGATACAATATTATGAATATTATGTAATAACTGAACTATTGGGAATAGGAAAATACTATGTTATGATAAGCAGTTGAACATACAGCGGGGAAAAGGAGTATTGAACACGTCATGTTGTTTCCTGGGTATAGTATTTCTAGAGGAGCTGTTGACATGGAATTGAACCAGATTTTTGGTAAAAGCCCAAACAATACAAACACAAAAACAAAACAAACTAAATCTGAAAAATGAGTTATGTGTAATAACAATGAACTGACACAAGGAGAAAGTACTGAACCACTAAAATGTAGTTAATTTTAACTAACTTTATATTAAAAAAACTTTTTTGGTGATGGCAGCTTAAAGTCACATGAGTTGCTCAGGTGTGATTTTTTTTCACAGACTTCAACAGAGTGTAAAAACCTTGATGGTTCTGTGGGTCTCGTCTATCAAATCTGATCTTTATTTTGTATTTTCTATCGGATTCAAGTCAGGTGATTGGCTGGGCCATTCTACAGCTTGATTTCTTTCTCTGAAAGCCTTTGAGAGTTTCCTTGGCTGTGTTTTGGATCATTGTCTTGCTGAAATGTCCACTCTGGTTTCATCTTCATCATCCTGATAATGTAGATGTTGGACTGAAGCAGCTGATAGTCATTTACAATGAGGAAGGGCAGATGGTGGCTGCAGAACTACTGAGAGATTTCAGCTGCTGTCTGGGCTTTCACTGCCCAAATACACCTCCCTTTCTTCATGTGTTCAAGACGTATTCCTTATGTCATTTCCTTTTATTACACATAACTTCATTTGTAATCTAATTAGTTTCGTTTCTTTGTATATATGGATTTATTTGGTTGTTACCGACATCCGAGGAAAATTTCATGTCAACAGCACCTTTATAAATATGTTTTCTAGGAAAAATGGTGTTCAATTCTTATTTTCCTCACTGTACCTGTCAATAACTGATTTTTCACCACAGCTCTAATTAATTTTGATTAAAAAAAAATTTGCATAATATTCTATTAGCATTATTCCATAACTTTCCGGTTTTTTGTCAATTTTGTCATGCTGACTTTAGCAGTGTTCCCAGCATGCCCTTTATGGACAAAGCCCCGCTTGAGCACCTGAGAGATTATGACCAGATATTTTATTAGCTGTCAATTAAATGCAGACGCAGCGAGAGCAGCTTTTATTCTGACGCTTGTGAAGATCCCCGACTGCGAACTGGGGAGCGCCAAAATCTCCCTCCGCTTTCATAAAGACGGGACTGAAGATCTGCGGACGGGCTCAAATCTCCCTCTGAGACACGCTCACAATCTCCAAACACAAGCATCTGTTTAAACCGACCGCACACTTTTCTGTTTGCTACAAGCAGCGTCAGCAGCGTACCGCAGGCATCTGCTAATATGAATTATTAAAAAACAGACCTTTGTCTGAAAAGGGCACGCTACCCTGCTGGAAAGAGCATTTGAATCGTGAATGTCCTCGCTGATTCAGACTAGACTAGTTCATTATGGTTAGTGCTGGTTCAGCATTTGGGAAGGACATACAGTCAGATTTATTAGCCCTCCTGTTCATTTACTTTTTCAAATATATATCATATGATGTTTAACAGAGCAACGTATTTTTCACAGTATTTGCTATAATATTGTTTCTTCTGGAGAAAGTCTTATTAGGGACCGAGCACCTAAGGTGCAGAATGAATCGCGATTTTGAGGGTCTAAATATGCTGGAAAACAAACCAAACTTTGCACTCGCCCCAGAAGTGGTGAAAATTTACGTCTGTTATAGGTTTCAGAAGTGGGTGTGGCAAAATGGCTCGACAGCGCCACCTATGCACATTTGACGGACTGGCCCCCGAGCTACGTTTCACGCACACGTACGAAAATCGGCACACACATCAAACATGCCAAAACCTACCAAAAAGTCTCTTGGAGCGAAATGTCAAACCCAACAGGAAGTTGCATATTTTTAACTTCCTCTGGCGAAAAAGTGCAGTTTTTGTCATTTTCAGGCGTGGTATTTGAACGAACTCCTCCTTAGGGAATTTATCAGATCAACACCAAAATTAGGTATTGTGAACTAAAGGCCTTGACGATGTTAAATTGCGAAGATCTAGAGTTTTCGTCGTAGGGCGTGTCCGCGGCCGCCTCTCAAACTTTGACACTTCACCACGAAACAGGAAGTTGTTATAACTCAGGCATACAATGTCTGATCTGACTCAAAATCCACATGTTTGATAACAGTCCTGACCTGAACACATTTACATGCCAATAACCAGATACAGATATAGCGCCACCTGCTGGCAACAGGAAGTGACATGTTTTACAGTGTAACAAACTCCTCCTACAAATTTTATCATATCGAATCCATGTTTCGTTAGTTTAGTCCATAGGCCTTTGTGATGTTAAATTGTGAAGATCTAGAGTTTTCGGCGAGGGGCGTGTCCGTGGCGGACTGAGAAAGGGCAATGCTTCGCCATGGAGGAGGAAGCACTTATAACTCAACCAAACAACATCTGATCTGCCTGAAAATGCACAGGTTCGATGAGATTCCTCTCCTGAAGACATCTACATGCCAATATTGAGTCTCAGTCATAGCGCCACCTGCTGACAGAAGGCATAAATCTGGGATTTTCTCAGGTATTTTAATATATATCGGCTTAAATTATTATTGTCCGCTGTTCTCTGTCATCCTAAGGCCTCCGGGTGGCGGTGAGCCCGGGTGCTAGGTCCCTTTCATCGCTGCTTGCAGCTTTAATTAGTTTTATTTCTGCTAGAATAAAAGCAGTTTTTATTTATTTTTTATAATCTTAGTAAAATATGATATACTGTCATCATAGAAAAGGTGAAAGAAATCAGTTTAATGAGTTATTAAAACTATCATGTTTAGAAATGTGTTGAAAAAAATCTTGCTGTTTACACACTATTTACAATTTCTGCTGACATGATGATGTTGATCATTATAGCAACTTATTACATGGCTCTCTGGAGTACTTAATTCTGATTGGTCAATCACGACATTCCGAGGTATGATGTAATAACACAGGCTCATCCGGGTACTTCGAATCGTTTTGACTGTTAATGAACATATTCATATATGTGTATTTAGATGCTTCTCAGTCATATTATCAGACTGTTTGGTGCCATCTTGCCATCTAATAATAAGGGGGGTAGATTGAATGGGGGGAGTTGATCTGCTGAGCCCCTAAGAATCGTTGATCTGCTGGGCCCTTAGAATCGTCCTAACTCTCCGCCCCCAGTGGCGCCCCTGATCCAGATATTTAAGAAAAAAAATTCTTACCTCAATCTTTACATTTAATTAAGGAACTAGCTAATTATTGATTGATGTATTGTTTGATTGATAGCTCGATCAATTGGTTGGTTGATTGACTTGACTTGATTTATTGACTGATTAATTGATTGATTTGATTGATTGGTTAATTGATTTATTGACTGATTAATTGATTGATTTGATTGATTGGTTGATTGGTTGATTGATCAATCCATTGTTTGTTTGATTGATTAACTTGTCTTGACTTGATTTGATTGATTGTTTGATTTAATGACTGATTAATTGATTGATTGTTTGTTTGATTTATTGACTGACTAATTGATTGATTTGATTGATTGGTTGATTGATCAATCCCTTGGTTGGTTGATTGATTGATTAACTTGTCTTGACTTGATTTGATTGTTGATTTATTGA
>CAIGQW010055694.1:447186-468569 GCA_903798125.1 Danio choprae | reverse complement strand
ATTTATTTATTTGTGTTCATTTTTTGTTTAATTTTATTTATTCATTCATTCATTCATTTTCATTTCGGCTTAGTCCCTTTATTAATCTGGGGTCGCCACAGCAGAATGAACCGCCAACTTATCCAGCATATGTTTTACACAGCGGATGCCCTTCCAGCCGCAACCCATCCCTGGGAAACATCCATACACACCCATTCACACTCATACACTACGGACAATTTAGCCTACCCAACTCACCTATACCGCATGTCTTTGGACTTGTGGGGGAAACCGGAGCACCCGGAGGAAACCCACGCCAACACAGGGAGAACATGCAAACTCCACACAGAAACGCCAACTGACCCAGCCGAGGCTCGAACCAGCGATCAGCGACCTTCTTGCTGTGAGGCGAACGTGCTACCCACTGCGCCACTGTGAGGCCCTTAATTTTATTTATTTATTATTTATTTATATTCCATTGTATTTATTTGTTTGTTTATTATTTATTTATGTTTCTTTTTATTCATTTATTTGTTTAATTTTATTAATTTATTTATTTGTTATTCATTTGTTTAATTTTATTAATTTATTTATTTATTGTTTATTTATGTTTACATTTATTTGTTTGTGTTTTATTTATTTATTTGTTTAATAAAATTTATTTTTTTGTTTATTATTTATTTATGTTTAATTTTATTCATTTATTTATTTATTTGTTTGTTTAATTTTTTTTTGTTTAATGTTATTTATTTACTTCATTCATTCATTTTCTTTTTGGCTTAGTCCCTTTATTAATCTGGGTGTTCACCACAGCGGAATGATCCACTTATCCAGCATATGTTTTACACAGCTGATGCCCTTCCAGCTGCCACCCATCACTGGGAACCACCTATACACTCTCATTCACACACATACACTACATACAATTTTAGCTTACCCAATTCACCTATAGCGCATGTCTTTGGACTTGTGGGGGAAACCGGAGCACCCGGAGGAAACCCACGCCAACACGGGGAGAACATACAAACTCCACACAGAAATTCCAACTGTCGAGGCTCGAACCAGCGACCTTCTTGCTGTGAGGCGATCGTGCTACCCACTGCGCCACCATGATGCCCTGTGTTTTAAACATGAACGGTCATATGTTGGACTGGGATGCTGTTGATTTGTAAGCTCTTATTGAAGTGTTCAGGCACACAGGCCACTTTCTGAGGCACAGCTCTACACTGGTAGACGATCCAACAGGAAGTGTTGATGTCCAAGTGTTGGCACTGCCATCCTGACACATGAGCACCTGCCAGCTCTGCCCACCTGTTCAGTGTTTAGCACAAACAGCACACAAAACTGCCTTCAGGACACAGTAACCAATTCAGCCCTCAATGTGCTTTAAATTCTAAATCACTTCACAACCAGCATACAGATTGTGTTTTTATTTTCAATATACATTTCCTACAAAATGTCTTTGTGCTTAATTTGTGTAAGTAGGTATGCTTACTTTATGTATTTAAAAATCAACTATATCAATATATTTGATTACCTATTTTGATTACAAAATTAAGAATGTGTAAGAATTAACTTAGATTTTATATTTAACAAATAAATAAATAAATAAAGTGCTGGGTTATTTCAACGCATATTTTTGTAATAATATAGACAAATATTATATATATATATATATAAGCAATATCACATGAGTAGCAGTGCGATATGGCTGTATATTGGCACTGGTGGGAGGCGTGCGTTGGATGGAGTGCCTTAGTGTCACACCAGTGATGATATACAGCCATATCCTACTGCTACGAGTGTGATATTGCGTTTATACAACAGTTCGATGGCATAATAGTGTATATAAAAAAGAAAATCAAACATGGAGTGTCCCAAAAATCCTTTTGTAAGAGGAACTACTTTCTTCCACCGTTCATACACATCTGCTGCTGACAATCAGAAAACGTTGCTGCTTCACAAACGTCACTTGAGCTATTTGAATGATTCTAGCGTAATGTCTAAAGTGATGATAAAACAGGTGATTTTGCTCACATTTTAAGATTATAAGGCTGAACGGCATGAAATGGCATCAGTCTACAAAGATTTCCCAGTATTTCTCTGTTGCAATCAGGAGATGACAATGATTAACCCCGAAAAAGCCAAAGCAAAGCAAACACAGATTACTATGGTATAACTACAGCACTGCAAAATACAAAAGAGAGAGATCGACTTAGAATGTCACTTACCTGTTTAATAATGATTTGTTCAGTTGTAGTTGGAGTTTTTCTCCCCTAAGGACTTATTATGCTGTCTCTGTTGCCATCTTGTGGCGGAACGTCAACCGTCTTTGCTCTTTTCAGTATGACAAGCTGATGGCTGCCGACATGCTGAATCTCGGAATCACTGTCCTTATAAATAAACTGCATAGTTGCAATCTAAACAACTACATTCTCCCTTTAAAAAAGACTCAAAAGTACATTATGTTGTCCAACAGCTGCAATATTTGTCAAACTGTAGTGAGTTGTTTAGTCTCTCTTTAAGGCTGATTTATCTTTCTGCACAGTCGCATAGCCCTCGTCGTGGCTGACGCCGACGCTGACACGCACCTGCAAAAATTTAACTACACGTTGCAACAACGTGTAGCGCAAGCTCTGTGATTGGTCGGCTTGGAAGCTGTGACTAGTGTGGGCGGGGCCGAGAGCTGCACGAACCTGTTGGAGCAAGTGTTTACAAGTGTTGAGTCCCGTGGAGTAGCTCTTGATGGAAAATGCTTTGTGTTTACCTAATGATTAAAGTTGTTGCACGTCCGCTGGTTCCCACCTCTGAATGACCGAGTTTTAGCTTCTTGTACATTAAGGTAGCGCTACACTAAACAGCGGTACATTAAACAGCATACAGAAGTATAAATGCACAACTACACGCAGGGCAGGCGCCATGGGTCATGCCGATCACTCGACGCAGAAGTATAAACCAGCCTTTAGTCCTAGTGTGCGTGGAGTAACCCTAACCCTACACAAAGTTGAAGAGGCTGTATTAGTGCTGATATTGTTTTAATATAATATCAATTTATATGTTGAATAATATAAAGTATTTAGGACAAATATATATCTAAAAAAAATTACATATAGTAATTAATTGTAAATAATATTTTTTATGTCGATGCGATATTTATGTTCATGTCTGTATTGGAATTGGTAATTTTATATTATATTATAATATATCATATTATATTTTATACAACAGTTCTGTCTGGTTCTTGAATCTGATTGGCTGATAGCCGTGCAATATTCTGCCAGTAACAGCACCTGACCAGCCTCTTCACTCTTGTATTACTCCACCCACATACAGCAACAAGCTGAGGACACTCTACAGTTTGACAAATATCGCTGCTGTTGGATGACTAAATGTATTTTTGAGGCTTTTCTAGTCGAGAATATAGTTGTTTAGATTGCAACTATGCTGTTTATTTAAAAGGATAGTGCCTATTTTTAATTATTTATAATTTATGAAAGACAGCGCATCAGCGGCCATTAGCCTGTCTGAGCAGGCCAAAGACGGTTGATTTTGTCCATCCACAAGATGGCGACAGGGACTGCATAATAAACCCTTAGAGGAGGAATAACCCAGTATAATTTAAAACTGCAGCTGATCAAACCATTATAAAAGTGACTTTCTAAGTCGATCTCTCTCTTTTGTTTGTTGTAGTGACGTATTTATACCATAGTAATTGTAGTGTATTGTATGAGATGAGTTACTTTTTGGTTGGCCATCTGTTTCTAATGAGTCTCCTGTTTTCGCTACTGCAGACTAGTTCAGTAAACAGAAAGAAAGAAGTAATGCCCGCATGTGTTTAGCGTTTTTCCTTATCGCAAACAATAGCAATCTGCTAGTGATTGCGCTGCTTTTTTGGGGGGGTTAATTAATGTGATCTCCCGATTGCAACAAAGAAATACTGTAGACTAATACTGTAGGGAGATATCTCTGTAGACTGATGGCATTTCATGCATTGGTTCAGCCTTATAATCTTAAAATGTGAGCAAAATGTGAGTGTTTTGTCATCACCATTATACATCATGCAGGAGAATCATTCAAACACTATCTGTAAAGTGACGCTGGTGAATAAGTAACAGCTTCTGATGTTCTGACGTCAGCTGCAGATGAGATGGCGGAAGAAAGTAGTTCCCTTATACAAAAGGGTTTTTAGTTTCTCTTTGTTTGCTTTTCTTTTTTTAAACACAATTAT
Organism: Danio choprae; assembly: GCA_903798125.1. Taxonomy (NCBI): domain Eukaryota; kingdom Metazoa; phylum Chordata; class Actinopteri; order Cypriniformes; family Danionidae; genus Danio; species Danio choprae. The sequence continues at coordinate 464,362 of CAIGQW010055694.1, read as the reverse complement.
GCCGTCGAACTGTTGTATAAACGCAATATCACACTCATAGCAGTGCGATGTGACTGTATATCATCACTGGTGGGATGCTAAGGCACTTGGCCTGTGGCCTCGTGCCAACGCACGCCTCCTACCAACGCACGCCTCCCACCATTGCCGATATACAGCCATATCGCACTGCAAGAAGATCGCTGGTTCGAGCCTCGTCAGTTGGCATTCTGTGTGAAGTTTGCATGTTCTCCTCGTGTTGACGTGGGTTTCCTTCAGGTGCTCCGGTTTCCCCCACAAATCCAAAGACATGCGCTATAGGTGAAAAGCTATATTGTCCGTAGTGTATGTGTGTGAATGAGAGTGTTTTCTGTGTAAACACCTGATTAATAAAGGGACTAAGCTGAAAAGAAAATAAATGAATGAATATTATACAGGGTCATTCAAAAAGAATACCATTGAAAATCTGTATTTAATCAACGAAACATGATGGAACCTTGGGTAATTAATCAATGTGAAGAGTACTTAACAAAGTTTTTTTTTCAGTAGAAAACAAGTTCATATATGTTCATATATATAAGTTCGTAGATGTTCAATATGACCCCCCCCCACAGACACTCGAGTGACATCAACCCGAAAGCTGTGGTCAGTTGGCATTTCTTTTTGAATCACCATGTATTATATTATATAATATCATATTATGTTTTATTATTTTAAAAGCTCTATTAGCTATTGAATATTTTAAAGACAATTCTAGAGGAAAACTTACACTAGAGGAAAAAATATATGTATATTGTTTCCTTTCAAATAAATCAACATTGGCTATCTTAATAGTGTGACAGACAGTTCGTGTTGACAAAATGTATTGTTTTAAAAGGGCTTATAGTAAGAAATGTACATATCAGGCAAAAACAAACATAATAAAATTCAGATTAGTTGTTTAATGTCACTTTAAGAAATGCTGTGCTATTTACACCCAAAGTGGGTTAAAACATTGGGTTAAATTGAATCCTATTAATTTAATTTTGAAAATTAACCCAGTTTAGTCTGTATTATACCAAAGTCCATTTAAGGCAAGTCATTTCACTCGGTGGCCATCTTTAAAACGCCTCTCGGCCATTCTGTTTGAATAGGGAAACATCAAATTCTCCAAAATTGCCTGCCAAGCTTACGATTAAATGTCATATTAGGAATTACCAATAAAATTAAACAACAACTGTCTCTTTAGTTTCATTTCTAATTGCTCGAATCTCAAAATTTGCAGAAATCTCCAGGAGAATCGCCAGTCTATAGCGATCGATGATTGGCTCCTGTACTAGAAGGCGGGGCTTCATTTGCCATATTGACCATTACACTTTTCCCCATTCAAAACTATTTGACTGACACGTCTTGTGTACTCTATAGGCTTTGATTACACCCATAATTGGGTTGAAATAAGCTAGCATTTTTTGGAGTGTACAGTAAATGCTTGGCTGAATGTGCAGTTGAGTGAAGTGTCAGTGTTCAGTTCAGATGGACAGAATTATTCAGTGTCTGTGGTTTGAGCGTGGGCCGATTTGATGTCTTTCTCTCCTGCGGACACACGCTTTCTGCCCGCTCATAACACACAGTAGGCAGTGTTTCCATTGTGTTTCTGTGATTGTGAAGTGTCGTGTGGTTGACATTGAGACGCTCTTAACACTGACCCGTTTGGCGCTGTGGACGGGACGGGTCGGATTCCTCTATTGTGCTGTGAATGTGTCCGGAGAGTGCATTATAGGGCGCGTGGACGGACAGGATTAATGTGAAGTGATGCTTAAAGTGTGCTGGAGCTGTTGTTGAGCAGTGAATGGGAAAGCTGACAGTAGTGTGGGTGAACTGATGAGAGATTTAGCATGTCGGACGGAGAGAAGAGAGCTGGATACTTAAAACCCACACACACACACACACACACACACACACACACACACACACACACACTGAAACTCATGTACTACGCTTTAATGGTAGATATTAATTAATAATTCACTTTTAAAGTCCCCCTGAAATCCAAATGCTTTCCGGTTGTTGTTCGGTTTCGGTTGTATAGATTCTTTACATGATGTTTTCAGCCAAAACTGGGAAACTTTTTATACATTTGCCCTGTTTATTTACACGGCAATGTCACTTTTGGGGACTGAAAATTTGATATCATAGTATGTGTTAAGGAAGGTGTAGATTAAAAGTGTTTGCCTCCTAAATAATCGGTTGGGCCACCCTTAGCGATCAAGCATTTTCGGTAACTTACAATGAGTCTGTTACAGCGATGTGGAATTTTGGCCCACTCATCTTTGCAGAATTGTTATAATTCAGCCACATTAGAGGGTTTTCGAGCATGAACCACCTTTTTAAGGTCATGCCACAGCATCTCAGTTGGATTCAGGTCAGGACTTTGACTAGGCCACTCTAAGACATTTTTCACACAGGGCTATGCAGTTTTGCATTTTGTTTCCGCTTAATAATAAAATCCTTCATTTAAATACTGCATGATATGTTTACTCGTGTTATCGTTGACTAATATTTAAATTAGTTTGATGATCTGAAACATTAAAGTGCGACGCACATGCAAAAAAAAAAAGAAATCAGTAAGGGGGCAAACATTTTTTCACACCATGGCGAGCATGCCTTTAGTTGACCAAGAGTGGTAGTACTTTACTTTAATTATATGTAATTAAGTAATTATATACTGGATTCAACAAGAATGCTTTAAATTTACCAAGAGTGGTAGTACTTTCTATAAATATTTAATAAATAAAAATAAATCGATAAATTAAACTGAATAAATTAAAAATGTGATAATAAATCTGTCTCATTCATTCATTTTCTTCATTCATTCATTTTCGGCTTAGTCCCTTTATTAATCTGGGGTCTCCACAGCGGAATGAACCACCAACTTATCCAGCATATGTTTTACACAGCGGATGCCCTTCCATCTGCAACCCATCACTGGGAAAAATCCATACACATTCATTCACACACATACACTATGGACAATTTAGCTTACCCAATTCAGCTATACCGCATGTCTTTGGAATTGTGGGAGAAACCGGAGCACCAGGAGGAAACCCACGCGAACACGGGAAGAACATGCAAACTCCACACAGAAATGCCAACTGACCCAGCCGGGGCCCGAACCAGTGACCTTCTTGCTGTGAGGCGATTGTGCTACTCATTGCGCCACTGTGCTGCCCTAAATCTGTCTCAAAAAGTCCAAAAAAAATCATTCTTTTAGGATGATTTTTACTGTTTAAGACTGCATTAAAAACGCTGACAATGTCTTTAAATCACAAGAAAAAAAGACATTTTTACAAAATATTCACATAAAAAATCTTCATTTTAAACTGTAATAATATTTCACAATTTTGCTGTTATGACTGTAGAAATCCTCCTCGCATAGCTTTTTAATACAGCGTGTTCTGTTTATAAATTTAGCTTTTAAGTAAAAATATTTTTTTTAAATATGCAAATGAGTGAAAGAAATCATCTTATTAGAGTGATTTCTGAAGGATCACGTGAAACTGAAGATTGCATTAATAACACTGATAATTCATATTTGAATCACAAGAAAAAATGACATTTGACAAAATATTCAAAATAAATTATTTGTTTTAAACTAACATTCAAGAGTTCACGCTTAGATATTGCTTGATAATAATAGCAGGTTTGGCATGCTGTCCTGGGAGAGAACCCTGAGCTCGGAGATAATTGAGCCCAGGGCTCCCGCCTGGTCAATAAGCATATAAGGGGGTACGAGATCAGGTAGTTGAGAGCTCCCCCTGGTAAAGGAGGAAAGAAGGGGGGAGATGGGGTGGATGGGGGGTTTCTTCGGAATACGAAGATAAGAGAGTAGTTTTTTGACAGGCTACTTATAGGGAGTTTGTATTAATCTGATTGGCTTACTAATGATTACAGATGAGAGACCGGCTGCGATCAATCATATCACGCGCTCCTCTCGAAATTAGTTTGTCAAACTTCACTTATTTCACAAACTTCACTTATTGTTTTGACTGTGGAAATCTTACTCACACCTAACCTTTTAATACAGTGTTTTGTTGATAAATTTAGCATTTAAATAAAAAAACAAAAAGATGCAAAATAAGCAAATATAATTGATATAATTGATATAAATGATTAAATAAATAAATAACAACAGCTCAAAACACTAGATATACAATGGGACCATCACTCGCACTAATAAACTGTATAAACAGAGGTCGCACCACATCTGTATATGTTTTAGCTGCTGCGTTGGGAGTGCAGCGATCGCTCACGCCGCACGCATCATTTTATCTCCTCACGTGTTGTAGCGCTTCCGGGTATGCACTTGCGTCTTCTCTGCGTGCAAACTCGTAAACAAACACTTGCGATCGGTTCATGTGGTCGGCCAGATTGGCGAGTACCGATCGAGTCATGAAATGTGATCTCCGGCCGATCGATCGGAGCATCCTTGGTATCGATATGATGTGAGGTCTAGTTGCCAGCGTGAAAGTAAAACAGGAAGTATTAATGGATACTTTTTACCAAGAACATTTTTGAGGCCGCACTTTTTTACTTTTACTTGAGTACAAAAGTGTGGTCAGTAGCCAAGTCGTTTTAAATGCGAGTATCTGCACTTTTACTTGAGTGAAGGATGTGTGTACCTTTGCCATCACTGTTGAAGTATAATGAAGTACATGAATAATGCTAATTATTTTTAGCAAAACACAATTTCAGAAACATTTCGATTAAAATCTAACTAATATTGAATTTTTGTTTTAAAAATTTTTTTGGGATGGTGCTTGTACAATGTAAAAAGCGATTAGTTACTTTGCTTAAAGGGTCACAAAACACCAAAACACATTTTTTGAGATGTTGACAAACATATATATGTCCCACGTTGCTAAAAACACTATTAGGACACATATATTCATATATATTTCTCTATTGTGAATAAGATGCAGCTTCATTAATATGCATGATTTGGCTTCGAAGACTCAGTGTACAGAGAGGCCACATTGTGTTGCCAACCATAATTAAATCGAGTGGAAGAAGAAGAATTGTTCGGAGACATGGGTCTTGGGTGTTCCGTTTTTCAATGTGCCGAAATGTTAGTTTCTATTTCCCCGCGATGAGAGGACAGCTCGCGTGTGGACCCAAGCATATGGATTACAGTGGTCTGCTAACATGAGACAAAAATATGTTTGTAAGAACTATTTTTTATCCGAGACCTTTTCAAATCTGGAAATGGGGAAATCCGGATTTGCCACTTGTTTTCTTTTAAAAAAAGATACGGTTCCAGTTTGTGTTGATTGTCCTGTCTTTACGGATTTGGTAAGTGTGCGATCAATGTTCTTTGTTGATGTTTCTCCAGATGGCAAAGTTAGCTAGTATCGTCAACAGTACTCTTTCCGTTTTTGAAGACATACCTTAGTCAAAATGAATTTAGTTACTAAGTTTACAGTAATATCACTACAATATTCGGATAGCAAAGTTAGATTGTATCGTCAACAGTACTCTTTCAGTTTCTGAAGACATTACTTAGTTCACACTGCAGGCAAATGTGGCCCAAATCTGATTTTTTTGCCCACATGTGATCTGTTTTCGTCTTGACAGTGTGAACAGCTCAAACCACATGAAATCTGATCTTTTCAATTCTGATTTGTGCCACTTTCATATGTGGTGTAAAATCAGATACAGATCAGTTGTTTTGCAATCCGACCGCAGTCTGAATGGTTATGTAAACATTAACCATTAACCTGTAACCCAAAAAAATGATTGTTCATTAAAAAAAAACACCATAATAAAATTGTTGTTTATAAAAGCCTATGTTGTTCATAACCAATTAAAATGAATTAACAGTAGACTAGGTTATCAGACTCTGCAAACCATATAAATTTCAACACAGTTCAGTCTGCGGCTGCAGCTGCTTAACCCTTGATGATTTCACTACATCTGTGGTCAGAGAGACGCCCACCATGGTTGTCATAAATAAAAAATCAACAGTGTTTTCAATCACAAAACACGTATTTTAGGCTTCAAACACTGAAATGCACATTAGTACTAGCAAAACCAGTTCATAGAAAACGCAACAGTTGTCTGTGAAATAATCCTATTAAACATAACCTGACGATGTGCTTTATTCACTTCATACAGTACACATATTGTGTACATACTGTAGGCCTATTTAAACATTTTGTGCTGTGCGTAGTTGTAATTTTGCGCATGCGGGTCAGTTTAGGACCATGGTCTGTTCACACTGGAAATCTGATAATGGCCACATTTATAACAGCAATGTGAACAGCTTTGCAATAAAATCAGATCTGAGAAAAAATCACATTTGAGCATCAAGCCTCGCAGTGTGAACGTAGCCCAAGTAGTTTACAGTAATATTACTACAATATTATACGGCATAATGCTGTATGGGCAACCTGTGGTATGTCTTTACAACAAATGTTTTCCTCTGGACGGAGTCTGGAGCAGTTATCACAAGAACAACTGTTTTAAGATTACAACAGTCCACTTTTTCAGTGCAGTGTAGTATTTGTGGCAGGCAAAATGGTGTATTTATTAGTTATTTGTTTATTTCAATAAATACAGTTGGGAATAATAACTACCAATAACTACCAATAACTACCATTGTGAGACTTCACTATTCTCATCAGGAGCTTCACTATTCTCTCATTCGCCTCATCAGGAGCATCCTCACTTTCTCCTGCATTCACAGGCGTGTTTGTGTTGAAAGGTTCAAACTGATAAGGCAGTGGACCTGCACTGTCGTCAACTAGATAATGTGACTGAGGGGAATCTGGTGGAGAGAAATCCTCCACTTCCACACAACTCTCAAATCCGCTGTAAACACTGCTCCCCGAATTGCTGTCCATCTCTCCTGCGTCTGTGTTGGGGTTACCAGTGTGCAAATTAGCTTTTTAATGCACGTAATGAAACTCCCCTTTTCATGCAAACCCTTCCCTCTTTCGCTGCTGGACACTCCCACCTAAACAAAGCTGGACTCATCCACTTTCCTTACTTTTTTGATACTAGAGGTTTGAAAACACCCTGCTGAGACAGCAAGGTGTTGAGTTTACTTTGAAAAAAAGTCAGTAAACCCATTGACTTAACTTTTTAATTATGCACATAGTTTGTTTACTTAATAATTATAAGACAACTGGTTTACTCTCTTGTAAAGTAAAGTCAACTAATCGCTTTTTACAGTGTATAGATTTTGTCCTGTGCAGGCAGAGAGCTGCTGTTGAGAAATGCTGATTCAGTGAGCCACTTTCCGCACACGTTCACAAGCCGCACTCCTGAGGGAAAGCCTAAAAAAAGGGCCGCGTTTCAGAACTCCGTGACACACTTCTCTGCGGGAAGGAGAGGTTTTTGAAGGCAGAAACGAGTGATTGATGGGGCTCAGCCGAGACCTGCACCATAATCAATAGCATCGATCAGTCTGTTACTCGGCTGTCAGAGCAGTGCTGCGTCCCGAGCCTCGCCGTGTGAGCGGCCGAACCATCCGGTGCATCCGTTTGGGATAAATGACGTCCCGCTTGCTGGAAGGCTTTGAACGGCCCTGAGATTCATCTTGACATCTCTAAAGGGAAGACAGCTGAATGCAGCTTCTCCCTTCAAAGGGAAGCCAAACTGTTTTACTAGCTATCTGATTCAGTGTTTGTGCTGATATAAAAGATAAAAGGCGGAGAAGTTACAAATCCCACAAAAGGGATTTCTTCTGTCTCACTGACTACACTGAATCTGCATAAAACTCAAGGTATATCGCCAATCACAAGTGGTGAGAAAAAGTGCATTGGCATTTGAAAAGTATGTGTACAGGGCTGTTCGATAACATTTTTATTTCTATAGCACTTTTACAATGTAGATTGTGCCAAAGCAGCTTAACATAGAAGTTCGAGTAAATTGAAACAGTAAATTGTGTCAGTCCATTAAAGATTTTTGTAATCATTTTGTATCCGTTTTTGTATTCATTCAGCAAATCTTTGGGTCTGGTGGGAGCCTTTTTAGCTTAGCTTAGCATAGATCATTGAATCGGATTAGGCTATTAGCATCTTGCTCAAAAATGACCACAGAGTTTCCTATAATTGCCGTTTTTATTCTTCAGTACAGCAAGTTTTGAAGCAGGAAAGTACTTCTTGGTGGTTCATAAAATGGAAGTCAATGGCTACCGACACTTTGAGAGTCAAAAAAACATATACAGGCAAAACAACATTAATATCTGTGGCTCCTAAAGCAGAATGATCAGTCTATGAAAGAAACAGAACATTACATACAACAGTTTTACCTTAATTGCCATAAGACCTCAGTATATATTCAGGAGCCACAGGTATTAATTTAGTTTTGCCTATATATGTGTGTTTTTGTACTTTCAAAGAGTTGGTATAGCCTTTGAAACGTTTTATGAACCACCAAGAACTAGTTTCAGCTAAAACTCTTTACTCAAGAAACAAGTGACCTGCATAAGACCTCAGTATATATTCAGGAGCCACAGGTATTAATTTAGTTTTGCCTATATATGTGTGTTTTTGTACTTTCAAAGTGTTGGTATAGCCTTTAAAACATTTTATGAACCACCAAGGACTACAGTGTCAGCTAAAGATTTTTTTTTACTTAAGAAAGAAGTCACCTGCATAAGACCTCAGTGTATAATCAAGAGCCACATGTATTAATTTAGTTTTGCCTATATAAGTGTAGGTTTTTTGTACTTTCAAAGTGTTGCTATAGCCTTTAACACATACAGTATTTTGTAAATCACCAAGAACTACAGTTTCAGCTAAAAAAATATATATATTTTACTTAAGAAACAAGTCACCTGCATAAGACCTCAGTATATAATCAGGAGCCACAGGTATTCATTTAGTTTTGCCTATATATGTGTGGGGTTTTTTGTACCTTTAAAGTGTTGGAATAGCCTTTGAAACATTTTGTCCTGCGAAGCACGACATTTCGTTCCTCTGTATGTCCACACATGTAGCGGAATGACAATAAAGCACGACTTGACTTGACTTGATTTTATAAACCACCAAGGACTACAGTTTCAGCTAAAATCTTTCAATTCATCTTTTAAATTTAATTCATCTTTATTTCTATAGCGCTTTTACAATGTAGATTGTGTCAAAGCAGCTTAACATAGGAGATTAAAGTAAATTAAAACAGTGTCAGTCCAGTTTTCAGTTTAAGTTAAGTTCAGTTTAGTTCAGTTCAGTTCAGTGATGGTTTAGTTTTCACTGCTGAAAGTCCAAACACTGAAGAGCAAATCCATCGATGCGCAGCTCCACAAGTCCCGAACCATGCAAGCCAGTGGCGACAGCGGTGAGGAACAAACTTCACCAATTGACGAGAGTGAAGGAAAAAAACCTCGAGAGAAACCAGGCTCAGTTGGCCACGACCATTTCTCCTCTGGCCAAACTTCTTGTGCAGAGCTGCAGTCTAAGCGCCGGATGCTGGAGAAAGCTTGACTTCAATCAGGAAGAAGCTGCAGGTGAGAGAGGTCACCGCCTGGTGTACAGGCTGGCCCTTCAGGATCAATGCAATGATTTGTCTGTCACTGGGGTCTTACGGGAATCAGTCTCATGCTCTCCACTCCTCCATGACCACCACAGCAGCTGCTCAGGATATGCCCTGGTCCAGGATTATGGAAACCTCGGGAATAATAAAACAGACTAACATAAGCTTAGATGCCGTTCAAATTATAATGTCTTTTGGGAAGTGTTCCCAGCTCCGGTTGCCCTAAATAATGCAGACTAAAAATCCTTTTGAGGATTTGGATTTCAAAAGCATTTGTGTTTTATGTGTATGCTAATGCAAAGGGATGTGTCTTTAATCTAGTTTTAAACTGACAGAGTGTGTCTGCTAAAAATATTTTACTTAAGAAACGAGTCACCTGCACAAGACCTCCGTATATAATCAGGAGCCACAGGTTTTCATTTAGCTTTGCCTATATATGTGTGTGTTTTTGTACTTTCAAAGTGTTGCTAGCCTTTTATAAAACACCAAGAACTACAGTTCCAGCTAAAAAATCTTTTACGTAATAAAAAGTCACCTACTCTATGTCTTAGAAAGTGTAAGAGAGAATAAATAAACTGTAAATTGCATTTTTGGTGACACTGTGGTTCAGTGGTTAGCATTGTCGTCTCACAGCAAGAAGGTCGCTGGTTCAAGCCCCGGCTGGGCCACTTGGCATGTCTTTGTGGAGTTTGCATGTTGTCCCCGTGTTGGCGTGGGTTTCCTCTGGGTGCTTCGGTTTCCCCCACAGTCCAAAGACATGCGCTATAGGTGAATTTAATCAACTAAATTGGCTGTAGTGTATGTGTGTAAATGAGTGTGTATGGATGTTTCCCAGTACTGGTTTGCAGCCGGAAGGGCATCCGCTGCGTAAAACATATGCTGGATAAGTTGGCGGCTCATTCAGCTGTGGCGACCCCTGATAAATAAAGGGACTAATTGAATAAATGAACGAATCCCCTTTTTATTTCGTAAACTACTCTTTAAGTTCAACGCACATGATTAGCATTATAAATGTAAGAGCAATAACACATATCTTTAGTCATTTGCCCTGGTGAAGTGGTCTATTTAATGTAATTTAAACTTTCAACATGACTATAATAAGATCTTTCATTAAAAAAGTAAGTGGGTCAGTTTTGATTTCCTATTTCTGAAATAGCCTGCCAAATGAGAATTGAATGAAGGTGTACCTGTGCTCTCTCTCTCTCTCTTTATTCTTTTCTTTTATTCTTCTCTCGGTCTGCCTCTGCCGATTGGCTCATTTGTTCTCGCAACCTCAGGCGAAATGTCAGTAGCATTGAGACGATGAATCATAAAACAGTCTGATTTAATGATAAAAGATGACCGGCGACAGCAGGCGCTGACAGTAGGGTGTGATTCAGAAACACGGTCATTGCTTACTCATTCTGAGCTGTCGCTGCATGTCCTCAAAGTGAATATTCCGCATGTCCAACCAATCAAAGTGCTCATAATGAGAGGAAGAAAAAACACTGCTTCAGGACAGATACTTTTGTTTTAATACTTAATAGTGAGTTAATAGTTCATCATAGAAACTAAAGACATGTATGTACTGTATGCATATATGACGAATGTATATATGTGTTTTTTGCTGATCGTTTTGTCTTTGCCATGAAAACAGTTGATAATATCTTACTACTTATAGATAATAGTTAATAGTTCAACAGAGAAAAAGTAGATGTATTTATGTATGTATGCATATATAACAAATGTATATATGCAATTTCTGCTAATTATTATTTTTTGTCTTTGCCATGATGACAGTAGATAGGCCTCACAGTGGCGCACGTTCGCCTCACAGCAAGAAGGTCGCTGGTCGCTGGTTCGAGCCTCGCCTGGGTCAGTTGGCGTTTCTGTGTGGAGTTTGCATGTTCTCCCCGTGTTGGCGTGGGTTTCCTCCGGGTGCTCCGGTTTACCCCACAAGTCCAAAGACATGCGGTATAGGTGAATTGGGTAAGCTAAATTGTCCCTAGTGTATGAGTGTAAATGGGTGTGTATGGATGTTTCCCAGAGATGGGTTGCAGCTGGAAGGGCATCCGCTGCATAAAACATATGCTGGATAAGTTGGCGGTTCATTCAGGGACTAAGCCGAAATGAAAATGAATGAATGAATGATGACAGTAGATAATATTTTATTAGTTATTCTGCAAGATACTAGTGTTCAGCTTAAAGTGACATTTGAAAAGCTTAATATATACATTAAAATTGTTTTCCTAAATACGTATACATTATAAAAATACATGTAAATACAAAAATACATTATATGAAAATCTAATTGCAGCTAATTATTTTATTATTTAGTAACTATTTTCATAGATTTTATATATTGTTCTTTTAAATTTCTCTCTATTTCTCAAAATAATGTATAATTTGAACCGCCAACTTATCCAGCATATGTTTTACACAGCGGATGCCCTTCCAGCTGCACTGGGAAACATCCATACACACGCATTCACACTCATACACTATGGACAATTTAGCTTACCCAATTCACCTATACTGCATGTCTTTGGACTTGTGGGGGAAACCGGAGCACCCGGAGGAAACCCACGCAAACACGGGGAGAACATGCAAACTCCACACAAAAACGCCAACTGACCCAGCCGGGGCTTGAACCAGCGACCTTCTTGCTGTGAGGTGATTGTGCTGTCCACTGCGCCACCGTGCTGCCCCTAACTAAATATATAAAGCCAAAATAATAAACACACGAAGAGCCTTTCGAGTCCTAACTATTCTACTCTTATCTATCCAAAAAGTACATGGGGAGGCGCTCGCCTCTAATCTAATGTACTAAACATAAGAGTAGTCCTTCGTGTTGCAAAATGTATGTCACGTGACCTACCTACCTGTCCGATTCGTCCGAGCCTCGTAATCAACGTAAATGAGATGAGATATGGGATGGTAAATGAATGGCGGACGGATAACGTGAACACACAGAAATGGGCAACAACAGAATACACAGTTAGACAGGGGTTTTTTTTTTTGAACGCAACAAAATAAACACAGCAACAGAAATAAAAGGGACAAGAGAAAAAGGGGACTGGTGAGTGGTCTGGCACACGCTTTTAAGCCGGGTGGTGTTAGCCCATTGGATATGGCGTCAGAGTGACGGGAAAGAAATGATTGATGGATGGATTGATTCTAATAATGGATTTCTTTTATCTTTGCCATGATGACTGTACATAATATTTTACTAGATCTTTTTCAAGATGCTAGTATTCAGCTTAAAGTGACATTTAAAGGCTTAACTAGGTTAATTAGGCAAGTTGGGGTAATTAGGCAAGTCATTGTATAACTATGGTTTGTTCTGTAGACAATAAAAAAGAACATTGCTTAAGGGGGCTGATAATATTGACCTTAAAATGTTTTTAAAAAAATGTAAAACTGCTTTTATTCTAGCTGAACTAAAACAAATAAGACTTTCTCCAGAAGAAGAAATATTATAGGAAATACTGTGAAAAAATCCTTGCTCTGTTAAACATATATTTGGAAATAATTAAAAAAGAAAGAAAAAAATCAGAGGAGGGTTAATAATTCTGACTTCAGCTGTAAATGTATTTATTCATTCATTCATTCATTTTCTTTTCGGCTTAATCCCTTTATTAATCTGGGGTCGCCACAGCGGAATGAACCTCCAACTTATCCAGCATATTTTTTACGCAGCGGATGCCCTTCCAGCCGCAACCCATCCCTGGGAAACATCCATACACACTCATACACTACAGACAATTTAGCTTACCCAATTCACCTATACTGCATGTCTTTGGAATTGTGGGGGAAACCGGAGCACCCGGAGGAAACCCACGCGAACACAGGGAGAACATGCAAACTCCACACAGAAATGCCAACTGACCCAGCCGGGGTTCGAACCAGCGACCTTCTTGCTGTGAGGCGATTGTGCTACCCACTGTGCCACCGTGCTGCCCATAAATGTATTTAGTAGAAATTAATTATTAATATTTTACATAATAGTTTAAAAATGCCATATTTGATCTAGGATGCTGTTCTGCCTATAACTCTCTTCATACTGTCTGCAGTTGTGAATAGACTGCAAATTGTGTCTGGTTGGCTACCCGAAGCCAACCAGGGATGATGAGCAGACCCAACTGTGCAGTTCGTCTGGAGATGTGACCCTGCTCATCATCCCTGCTCCGACACTTTTAATTATCCGCCTGTGTTTTGTGGGAGGTGAAGCTCTTATTGTGCGTTAATTACGCTTAAGACCATCCGAGATGTTCCTCGTTTTCTTCCCCGGCTCGTGTTTGAGGAAGATAGAGCTGAAGAAAAATGAAGCCTTTTTATAGAACCATTAAGATGCTTTGTGTTTGATCAGAGACTATTATGCGTGCTTTCTTGATTTTGCAGTCGGCGCAGGCAGATTGGAGAGAGTCTCCTGTGTGTATTCAGCAGCTCTTGTCTCTCATTCATTCATTCATTCATTCATTCAGACGAGTGTTTCTTTCAATGCTGCGTCCCTGAGAGATGAGAAGACAAGGAAAGCTGCTCCTCTTGTTTTGATCGCTTTAGTTTTGAAACGTCGACACATTACTCGTCCTTAGAGTTTCTCTGTTATTTGACCTTTTCTAAAATTAGCCGCTGAATAGGAAAAACCTTTAAAGCCAATGCTGAGCTACACGGCTGACTGAGCTACAGTTAGAGACTGAATTGGTTAATCATTTGACTTTTATTTAGTGTCAGAATTATTCTGAGAATTTCTTTTTCAAATATTTCCCAAATGATTAACAGAGGAAGGAATTTTTCACAGTATTTCCTATAATATTTTTCTTCTGGAGAAAGTCTTATTTGTTTTATTTCATCTAGAATAAAAGCAGTTTTAAATTTTTTTTAATCCATTTTAAGGTCAATATTATCAGCCCCCTGAAGCAATATTTGTTTTCGATTGTCTACAGAACAAACCATCGTTATACAATGACTTGCCTAATTACTCTAACTTACCTAATTAACCTAGTTAAACCTTTAAATGTCGCTTTAAGCTGAATACTAGCATCTTGAAAAATATCTAGTGAAGTATTATGTGCTGTTATCATGGCAAAGATAAAGACTTTGCGCAAACGTTTATTTCGCATCTTTGGATAGAAACATACAGCTATTAGGTAAATTATTTTACTGTAAACCATGAATTAAATGTTATTTTTTCTACAAAATTCTTAAATTTAATTGAATCTCATCTTTCTACATCTTCACAAGTTGTAAAAATGGATAATCATAACTCATGAGCCTTTCAACTGGTGTTCCTCAAGGGTCGATATTGGGGCCGATTCTCTTCAGCATGTACATTAATGGTTTACCCAAGGTGTGTCAACAGTGTAACATCGTTATAAATGCTGAGAACACAGTCATTTATACAGTACATGTGTAAATAATGTAGAAGAGGTTGCAAAAAGGTTTCAAGATGGTTTACCAAAAGTAATAGCGTGGCTTAAGTTGTATATTTGTAACAATACATTGTATGGGTTTTGCAAATAAGTTTTGCACATAAGTTTATTTTGCTTCTCTGGATGGAAACATTGGGTTAGATTTTTGAATTATCATTTTTTATCCTGATCTCACGAGGAAACGTAAATATTTTACGTTTTGTCAGTTTACTGGCTAATTCGTACGAGTTCAGTCGTATGAAAATGTACGATTTTAAAAAGGAGGTGTGGCACCCAACCCAACCTCACCCCTAAACCCAACCATCACTGGGGGATGAGCAAATTAGCCACTAAATCAAAAAGTTACGAATTGCCGTGACATGGCGATGGTAAACCATAAGAATCTGTTGCATAAATTATTACATTTAAAGTGTTCTGCATTGTTCTTAAATTTAATTGAATCTCATCTTTCTACATCTTCGCTAGTTGTAAAAATGGATAATCATAACTCTAACTCAATGAGCCTTTCAACTGGTGTTCCTCAAGGGTCGATATTGGGGCCGATTCTCTTCAGCATGTACATTAATGATTTACCCAAGGTGTGTCAACAGTGTAACATCGTAATGAACGCTGACAACACAGTCATTTATACTTATGGTAACAAGCTTACGAAAAAGTTGAAAGATGGTTTAGCAAAAGTAATAGCGTGGCTTAAGTCATATAGGTATATTTATGGGAATAGCCATTTTGCAGCCATTTTGCAAATAACTTTATTTCGCATCTTTGGATGGAATTATAGCTATTGGGGTAATATTTTTAATTATATATTTTTTAAAAACCTGTTGAATAAATTAAATAATTTTTTTTTTCTAGAAAGTTCTTAAATTTAATTGAATCATCTTTCTACATCACTTCACATAATCATAACTCTAACTCAATGAGCCTTTCAACCACAAGGGTCGATATTGGGGCCAATTCCAATAAGTGTTGGGGTTAACGCATTACAACTAACGCGAGTTATGTAATACTATTACTTTTGTAAGTAATGAGTAAAGTAACACATTACTTAAAACAATTAAGTAATAATATTTGAGTTACTTTTTAAAAAAATGTAACCCGAGTTACTTTTTAGATTAATTTGCTTTTAAAAAATTATTTGCTGAATCATACTCAATGAGAGAATGAGCTCCCTGCAGGAACAGACAGGAACCAAGATGGCAGAGCCTTACATTTCTGTGATGGAAGTATTCTCATTATTTTGAACACATGGAAGAAAAGGGGATTATAGTCTCAATGGACAGTGATTTTACTGAACTAATAAGACAAAAATACAAAAGTAGCCAACGCATTGCTTTCAACTTTCATTTATTTGTATATACGGCATGTAGAGCGTCAGGAAGTTCTCAGAAGGTAACATTATTTAACATTTTTAGTTTATTTATGTTTTTGACAGGTAAATGAAGGTGTAGGCTATACAGTGTGTCATTAAATGCAGAGCTCCTCTATTTAAAAAAGTTCTGAAAGAGATCAAGCTTCAGGCAGGTATGAAAAAGTAACTCAAAAGTAATCTAACGCATTACTTTCCATAATAAGCAAATAAGTAACACAACTAGTTACTTTTTGGGGAAGTAACTCAATATTGTAATACATTACTTTCAAAAGTAACTTTCCCCAACACTGTTAATGATTTACCCAAGGTGTGCCAACAGTGTAACATCGTAATGGATGTTGAAAACACAGTCATTTATACATATGGTAAAAAAAAAGTTTAAAAAGATGGTTTAACAAAAATAATAACACGGCTTAAGTTGTACACGTGGACCCCCCCCCCCTACACCACACAACCCACTCCAAGCTGGGATCAAACCGGCGACCTTCTGCATGGGAGTCGGTTGCTCTAACAAGGAGGCTAAAGACCATGACCTCTTGCTAGAGCATCTTTAGAGGTCAGAGGAGTGAGGTTTACCTGCACAGCACTTACTAGCTGGCCTCTGTTACACTCACCCCCCTAAACCTCACTCTCATCTGGGTCACGGCACCAATGTAACCCCCGCCGGTCCTACACCCAACAATACATATAGGTCAAAACTACAGTTTTTCTTTTATGCCAAAAATCATTTGAATATTAAGTAAAGATCATGTTCCATGAAGACATACCAACCATAAATATATCAAAACGTTTTGTTTCTAAATGATATTACTAAATGTTATTACAAACTGTTTATTACTAAACATTTTTGATTAATAATATGCATTGTATTGCATTGTGCATGCATTTGATTAATAATATGCATTGT